>OENM01000922.1:0-20106 GCA_900239745.1 Rotaria magnacalcarata
CAAAAGTGTTTTCTAGTCGAGATCAGCCTTTTGAACGAAAAAAAAATCGAAAAAAAAAACTTTTCCAAAAAGTGGATGGGTCTCCATGGATTCACCCATTACATTATTAATTGATAAATTGAGGTTTGAGAATAAGTTTTAAAACTTTGAAAAGTCATGCATCTTATAGAGCAGATTTTTCCCTATCGAGTGTAACATAATAGCATTCTTTCACAGTTCGAGATTGGTGAGATACAGCGCGCTGAGCAAAGTCTATCGAAAAATAATGCAAAAATAGCTAGAAATCATCATTATAGTCTCTGATAAATGTTGGAAACATTGCACGCACATAAATCTCTATCATAAAAATAGTCACTAGGGCTCATTCGATAGAGAAAAATCTGCTCTATAAGATGCACGGCTTTTCAAAGTTTTAATACTTATTCTCAAACCTCAATTTATCAATTAATAATGTAATATTAATTAAATTCAGAAAAAATACCGGAATAATTCAACCAAGATTGTTAGTTTCGAAATTAGCAATATAAGGATTTGTTCAGTTTTCGATGCTCTTTTTAATGGTATAGTTTAAAAATAATGACCACTGCAGGATTTTGGTTATAATTGCTAATTTGTGTTAACCATTATTAATTAATTATTAATTAGTATAACTTTTTCTAAATGATAGTTTTAAAAAAATACTTTATAACGAAATATACCCCATTCGATCCTGCATCTAATAATGTATTTGAAAACGTTTTTTATTCTTCGATAACCGCACAAATCGACCAAGTACAAAGGATGCTCTAAACTTTTGTCCGCTGAACCAAAAAAGATTCTGTTATAAAAACTGACTAGAACTATTCATTCGCTCTTTCGAAATCACAGATTTGTAGCTCGTTCCAAGGGCTACCCAAACCACTATTTGAATGTCCATGATAAGTGGCTACTGATGGGGAAAAACAAAAAAGAAAAGGTGCTCTAAACTTTTGTCCGCCACTTTAGTATGCTCAGTAAGAGCCATCGCCAATTATCCCTTGGACAACATCAGTTGAAACTTGAGAATTCTGTTTCGATCTGTCTGATCTAAAGCCTCTATACCTCATCATGGGTATACTTGAATGACACGACTTTTCTTCGACTTTCAAATTATTCATGTTCATACAAAATTGGCCTTGTAAGTTAATTAAAAAGTAACGCGTAAGTGATCTACAAAAGAATTATACAAATAAGACGTTTTTCAAAACATAAAACTGGGGAATTTTGCTCAAGTTGACATGAATCGGTAACTCCTGATTCTTTCATTTCATTCACATTAATCTATATTCCAGACTGATCGCTGAACTACTCATATATAGAACTCCTTCGAAAGTTCTGTGATACAATTCAGTGGCTGAATTCATTATAGTGTATTAAAAAACATTTCGACACCTTCCTGAGAATTTGACGGCTTATTGAGTATAAAATTACTCTTGGCCAAATGCGGGAAAATTAGGAGAGCAATATATGTCTATTAAAAATCACAACTCATGAAGATTTCAAATATTATTTATTATGGATTAAAAGTCTTCACTCGTTATAAAATGGCTCAAATTTAAGTAGATGCTTATTTTATAATACGTATCGAAAAAACATGTTACTTTTTAGACGTTGATTTTGATCGATTTATCTAATCCTATTTTCCATTATTCGAATAGCATGGGAGATATACTACTTTTTTTTCATTCAGAAATTCGACCAAAGAACCAACTAGAAATCACTAATTTAGTTGAAAACTTCAATATATTGTAAGGATCATGACATCTACATATCTGTAAAAGGTCAGATGACGATTTACACTGTTTTTTTCTACAGAAACACATCACTATAACCTAAAATGTGGCACAATGGTCTCAGGTGCTCACGAAAAGCCTATGGGGATGAATCCTCGTAGCATTTTGCTCTTCTTACGGACCTTTGATCCATATTTTAAACAGTTCCGTGTGATCCAGTGGCGGAGTCAGGGGGTTAGGGTGGCGGGGGGGGGGGGGGGGGGGGGGGGGGGGGGTGGGGNCCCCCCCCCCCCCCCCTAGCCAGAAATCCTGACTCTGCCACTGGTGTGATCTCTCATTAGCACGCTATTAATACGTTTTTTTTCTGATCTATCTATAAGATGGATCAATAAGATTAAACTCAACTATAAATAAAAAAGAAACGTTTTGCAGCTTAGTCCATAGAAATAACAATTCTAGAAATTAGTTCTCATCAAAAGGATATAGCTGAAAAATCGACTAGATTTGAATTACTTAGATTGTAGACAAGGCAGAGTAAATATGTGTTTCTTGTCAATACATATAAATAATTTCGTCAATGGTCAACAATATCTTAAGGTGTCATTTACTGGGTTTACAGGATTTACTGTCCATTGATTGTTTTTCTTAGAAAATAGTTTTTTTTTCTACAGAAAGTGTAATATATGCTGCTGAGGATTTACTGTCTATTGATTGAATAACTTTTTTTTCAATTAGCGTTTTTCTCGTCTGAGGATTTACTGTCCGTTGATTGCCTCGAAGAATAGAAATGAACAAAAACATACATGAGGAAATGACAAAGAAAATAAGGAATTGATTAATAAATAAGCCGAAAAAGATGAATGGGTGTTCAACTTTTTGGTGGACGCTGAAAATATCAAAGTCCAGCAGATTTTAAGAATGATGGACTATCGAGAATCGAGGCAGCATAATTGTCGTTTACCATGGGTAGATTCAGTAAATATAGCAGCCATTTTTAGGAAGAGTATAATAAGAACATTATATTCTTTGAATTTATATATATTTTTTTATAAACTTTTGTCATATTAATGACTATTTTACCCTCTAATTTGATGAGCATCCGTCATTTTAAATTGCAAATTTACTCAATAGTTCGCTCATTGGTGACTTTTGTTTTTCCGCATTTATGTAATTTTTTGTTCAGAAAACGGATTGACTGTCAAGACCATTGCTCATTTATTAATTTCTCTTCTACGAAGAAATTAATGGACAGTAAATCCTCATACAAAAATAGCGTTAATTGGAATAATATTTTTCCAATCAATGGATAGTAAATCCGCGGACAGTAAATCGTGTACACGCATTCACTTGTTGCATATATTCAAAGACTGTTCTATCAATTAGAAATAAAAGATCATGTATTAAATTTATACATTTCATACAATCATAAATCTACAGCTTATTCTTGTGGTCACGAATTAGCCAGATCGTATTCTATGAGCATTCTAGGTTAAGTTTCACCCTACTCTTTCGGATGGATGCCTAGATATTGTATTCTTTTCAAATGAAATGTGCGAGCATAACTCTGAAGATTGAAAAATATCTTTTTGAAAGTATTGAAATAGTAAATGAGAGAAAGTCCTCAGATGCATGAAATTCGTCGCTGAAATTATCAATCGATTAAGAAATAAAATTTATTTATAGAGAAGATCTCTACAAATGAGCGCTCTTATTAGTCACGAAGAAAAATATTCAGAAGATATAGGATTTTGTTTTTAATGCAATATCAAATAATTTAAAACAAATTTACATAGGAAAGTAGATGATTAGGAAAGTCTGTTGAATCAGATAATTTTTATTTGAATTTTCTTTTATTAAAAGTATATGATTCGAAAAGTAGTCGACAAAGATGTCGCTTTTACTAAATGAATTCATTTTACTAAATAGAATTTCTATAGAAATATATAAAAGTTTAAAAAACAATTGTATATTCTTCTATAAAAAAAGTTAGTGAAAAACATCTAAATAAAATTGAAAGTTGAAGAGGCTTGTTATAAGTTCAAATGGTAATTGTTTATTGTTATTCTTGTGTTGATATAAGGTGATTATCTATTGTTTGATTCGTTTTTTTTTAAATCTTTATCTTATTGATAATATTAAAAGAAGATAGAAAAACTAAGAGATGTCGACTAATAATGAAAATGGCATGAACAATGATGAAACTTCAACAAAAGAAAATGAAGATTCATTATTTAATCTGGAAGATGATGATAATAAACAAGAATTAAATGAAGATAATCAATTAAAATGTTTTTTATGTAAACAATTATTTAATCAGCCAAAATTTTTATCATGTACACATACATATTGTCTTCAATGCTGCGAAAAATTAATTAAAAATAATTCACACAAAGATCAATTTGAAATTCAATGTCCAATATGTCAACAAATAACTGAAGTTAGATTATTTGATTTAATTAAATAATTCTTATGTTTCTTGTTTTCTTTTTCTTCTATTTATTTAGATATCAAATATAAATATGCTAGTTGATAATTATTTGTTAATACATGAAATAGAAAATTTAGCTTTAAAAACAGGTTCAATTCAATGTCGTGCATGTACATCAAATGATGTTGGTGTTGCACACTGTTCAACTTGTTCATCTTATTTGTGTTCAAAGTGTTGTCAAGCTCATCAATATATGAAATGTTTTGAGCAACATCATGTTCGACGTTTATCACAAATTGAAAATGACGAAGAATATTCAAATCGAACATGTCAAATTCATTCAAATAATCAAATAAATTTTTATTGTAAAACATGTTCATTAAATCTGTGTGAACAATGTTTATTATTACATCCAACATCACAACATGATATACAAAAAAATCCATTTGAACAAATACGTTCTGATTTAAATGATAAAATAAATCAAATTGATCAAATACGTTCAACTGCTTTGGCTAATTTAGATCATCAATTAACATCTCTTCAACATGATTATGATAAAGCTAAAACACAAGTTGATTTGGCACATACACAATATCAACAAGTTTTAAATGAAGTTTATGTAAAATTTTTATTTTTTTTTGAAAATTATTAAATTTTTGTTTTGTTTTTTAATAGAAAGAATGTTTATCATCATTAAGTATTTTGCAACGCGATGAAGAGATGCGTTTAATTGATAAATTAGAAACAATTCAAAAAGGTTCTCAATCATTTGACGACAGTAGATCAGTTTTTCAACGTTGCTTGGATAAGTGTTCATTAAATGAATTAGTGCAATTGAAAACAAAATTATTTGATGATAAATTAAATTCATTTCAGCAATTATTTCAAATTGAGTCAAATTATTTTAAAATCAATGATGAACAACAACAAAAACATGATTTAGTTCAATTTTTAAGTACGCCGATCCAAGAATTTCAACAAATTATTAAACTTCACTTTGGGCAATTAATTAAACCAGAATCAAAACAAATATCATCACCGATTAATAATCATTATCAGGTAAATTAATTACGTGTAGAGAATCTTTTTTTTTGTTTCTCTTCTATTTTGTTGATATGTTTTGCGTAGTTAATTTATATAAGAAAGAGAATTTCTAAAAAAAGATCAAATCATATTTTCAACATTTGAATATTTCAAATTTGATTTAGTTTTCTCAATATTAATGATTAAAGATTGTTTTTTTATTGCGCGAAAATCTATGTATTGAGTATAATTCTAAAATGACGTTTTTTTCTTCTATTGTTGAAGGTCATTGGGTGAATAAGTACGAGTATATATTTCATTGTATTCTAGAGAGGATCATTATTATCATCAACAAATGGTGATTCAGTATCATCATCATCAGGTGTCGGTAGCATTGGTCTTGGCCAAATATCATCTCGTGGAACAATATTATCAAATGGTGTATCACCTTCTGGTACGAATCGTGATGATTATTTTGTTAATTGTTCAACAAATGAAAATGAACCAGTTGTTGAAAATCTTCGTGCACTTGAATCAATATTTGTTGATTCATTATCAACAATTCACCCAAATGTACAAAGAAATTTAGAAGAAATGCTTCAATTGAATCATCAACAACTACCACCACCACAAGAAAACCGTTCGTTTCATTTTGTTTTCTGTTCTCATTTTAATAAATAAAATAATTTCTTTTCTATACATCTAGCTTATACAATGCTAACACGACAATCATCAGCACCACCATTGGGACAACGATCACCATCAAACAGTAAGTTGAATAGATAATTTTAAATAAAAATGAATTAAAACTCTGAAAAGGTATAATTCAATATCCTCCACCATCATTAGTTGCAACATATTCAAGTACAAATAGTGGTGGATCAAGTAATGGAAACAATAGTCGTTCAACAACTCCATTTTCAGGCATAACACAAAATTCGACAATTGATGTTAATTTAAATGTTCTTTCTCAAACATCATTAATGCGTCGTTGTGGACAATCAATGCAAGTTCGAGCCAAATTCGGTTCATTAGGACCACAAAAATGTCAATTTAATGCCCCACATGGTTTTTGTCTTGGAATCGATGAAGAAATAATTGTTGCTGACACAAATAATCATCGCATACAGATATTTGATAAAAATGGTGAATATAAATATCAATTTGGTATGCCTGGAAAAGAAGAAGGGCAATTATGGTATCCAAGAAAAGTGGCTGTTATTAGACAAACGGGAAAATTTGTTATTTGTGATAGAGGAAATGAAAGAAGTCGAATGCAAATATTTACAAGAAATGGACATTTTATAAGAAAAATTTCAATTCGTTATATTGATATTGTTGCTGGCTTAGCTATTACACAACAAGGTTTTTATCTAATCATTGAAATAATGATAATAATAATAATAGTTTTATTTCAGGAAATATTGTTGCTGTTGATTCAGTATCGCCAACTGTTTTTTGTATAAGTGAATCAGGTGATCTTCTTAAATGGTTTGATTGTTCAGATTATATGAGAGAACCATCTGACATTGCAATTTTTAATAATGAATATTTTGTTTGCGATTTTAAAGTAAGTTTTGACTTTTAATTAAAAACAAACAGAAAATATCTAAACAATGTTTATATGGAATAATTTTTCAATGTGTAGAACATAATATTTTACTATGGATTTCAATTCTTGATACGAGTTCTCGATAAATCTATCGAATATATTTTTGATTGTTTTCTATAAAAAAAATAATCTCTTTAAGGGTCATTGTGTTGTTGTATTTGATGAAGATGGAACATTTTTACGTCGTATTGGTTCCGAGAGTGTAACTAATTTTCCGAATGGAATCGATATCAGTGATGCCGGTAAGATGTTATTTTTCAACAAGATTTTTCTGCTAAAAATATAATTTTAATTGCAAAATAGGTGATGTAATCATTGGTGATTCACATGGAAACCGTTTTCATATAGCTGTATTTACACGTACAGGTGATTTTTTACAAGAATTTGATTGTCCATATGTGAAAGTATCACGTTGTTGTGGATTAAAAATAACATCGGATGGTTTTATTGTAACGTTGGCAAAAAATAATCATCATGTACTTGTATTGAATACACTTTATTTAACATAAGTTGTCTTTTTATTTCTTGTTAAAAGTGAACAGTCGTGTGAGAAATGAACTTGAGAGGCTGGTCGCTGTGATATTCATAGAAAATCTAACTAATCTATCTATGCGTTTGTTTTTGATGTTTTTTTTTCGGTTTTTTTCTTCTTTGAGAATCAGGTAGTCAAAGATCATAATTGATTGGAAGAAAAAAAAATAGTGCGACCACTCTTTTTTTTTGTTTTTGTTTTTTATTTTGTAGGTATGTTCTTTCTTTCTGTTTGTGTTAATCCCGGTTAAGGAATCTCGCTCAATCCTTACCCATTTATTCTATATTTTCTATTTTTTTTTGGTTTTTTTTTCTAAACGCATTTTTTGTTTCGCATCATGATTGCCAGATATTAAATTGATTTCTCTTATATATTGAAGACCATATGTGCTAGCCTCTTCCAACACCTTTTTTTGGTTTTTCTTTCGTTTCGAGTTTTGTGATATGAGAGTGGTCAGCTCGTTTTTTTTCGATATTCTCTTTATCTTATTTCCCTGCTCTGTTTTTCTTTTGTGCTCGTTTTTTTTTCTTATGCTCTTGCTCTTGCTTGCGCGATTCATTTAAATACATATAAAAAACTTCACTAAAGGTGACAATGAAATTCAATTTATGGTCTAAATACGAGCAAACTATAATCAAATTTTTGTTTATTAGAAATATTTCACGTAAAAAACGCTATCGAGACTAATTAATTACTTATAAAATAAAAAAGATTTAATGTTACATAATTGATATTTCACTAAATTTTGAATGAAAATAATTATATTTCAAATACATTTTTAAAAAGTCAATACAGATATGATTTGAGTATCACTAATTTTATTGATCAGAATTTCTCTATTAGACCGAACAATGTTAGCTTTGAAATCGGTAACCAATAGAGATTTTTAAAAGAATCTTGTTCGATTGATCAATGAAGCTCAGATTGTAAATGAAAAAGAAAATAAAAGATAATTATTCTCGAGTAAATCCATTTAATTTAAACGTGATTCAGCATGGTTTAATGAAATTTGATGAAAAGAATTTGAAATAAAAATCACTTAAATTTGTTCAATAGTATCATTGTGGCATTGGATTTCTTAAAATTGATATTCATCGAAATCTATATGTAAGTTATGTTAAAAAAATGATGATGAAATATTGAATCACATATATGTTCACGGAATCATTTCAAGAGATAAAGTTTCATTATTCATTTTTTATTTTTCACACAAGATATTAGAACAAAAATTAACCCTATCATCATTTCAATTTGAATATTGTTCATAAATGAAAAAATATTTTATTTATTTATTTTCTTTCGAATTGAACAATCCATAATGTAGACTACATGAACTTTTGTTGATAGATTTTAACAACAATCGATCATTCTTTCGGATATTAAATAAATATTGTTTTCGGCAAATTCTTGGTAATAGAATGCATCTAGTTAATGAATATGGGAAAACATTCAACTGACGTGAGACATAACCCTTCTCAACTTCATCTGATGAAATGCAAATATAAACAATACACCGTTTACGAACATTAAGACGCTAATAAGAGAAATGCAAAGAGTTCTGTATCATGAAGGTTTTCAAATATATAAAAACTTGAAATGTATCTATAGAAAATATAATAGATCGATGTCCTAAATAAATAAACACAAAGATTTGTTAGAATTTTTTCGGGTTATTGAAAAAATCGAAATCGATTGTAATATTATATTTCAATATTTTGATTACTCCAGGTATCGGCGGGCCAGCATCTCATATGGAGGTATGGTAATAAATAATTCTACCCAACTTTTTTTAACAGAAAGCGATGTTTTAGGCGTGGCAATTGTATATACGCAGATGGATTTATACCACTAATAGTTTTTTCAGGTGTGGCAATACATTTTTTAGGTATGGCAATTGCCATCAATTGCCTCGTGGTGGCCTGCCGATGACTCCAGGCTTTCCACATCTTCTGATTTTCTAACTTTCCTCCTGATGAAAAATCTCCTGAATTCAGGAGCCGATGTTGAAGAATTTTTCCTGATTTCTCCTTATTATTACTTGTCTTTTGCAGATTTGATTTTCATGACACATTGAACAAATTAAAAAGGCACAACATCGAAAGAAAATCGTTGTTATATTAAATATATACAACAAATCAAAATCGAAAAATCTATCGCTGCTTATTTTCTTCAAAAATGAGACAATCAATTTCAAAAACCGAAATTCTATGTAAAAAATCGAAAATAATTGTTCATTAAAATAACTTTCATATTAATCGAAGCAAAATCATCTTGAATTTGCGCTGTAACTTTATCTAATGTTAAGTTTTTAATCGAAAACAGTCGTAGAAGTATTGGTAGATTTAGAGTATCTGCAATGCATATGAGAATATACACTCACAAGAATGATTTTTTCCTTTAACACGGTGAAAAGTTTTGAAAAAAACTTGACAAATATCAAATCTTCAGATACCTTAAACAGAAGACAGATACACTTAAAGATTTCTCGATCTCCCATCTAGAACACAGAAAAAATAAAAATTGTATAAGGATAGCTATGGGTATGATGTGAAAGATTATTTACCATCAACTCGCACTGATAAAAGTATCGTCAGAGAGATTATATGTATCTACAGGGGAACTACTGAACATATTTTCTAATAATCGATACAACTGACTTAAATTACGTATCTGCTGCTCATGAACGCATAATGCTTCGCGGTGTCAGATGTTCTCACAGTTATTTATCCTCTGTGGATGCAAAACAAAACCTTCTGGTTTCTAAAAGTTGGATTTGACATCACTGATCCTGCTGTAAATCTACATTTCCTGAAAATAAAATGGTTTTGAACCCACCATTGATTTGAAATCAATCAATAAATTATTTGCATATGATGTTTTACCAACACTGGCGGACTTCAATTATTGACGAACATGACTGATTCTAATGTTGTTCACAATTTAATATCGATGCTTTCGAGTCAATATATATATTTATTCGATGTGAAGTGGCTTACGAGCACAGAAGAGCGAATATCGAAAAGCAACAAAATCTTATCTGATAGGTTTCCAAAAGGTTAAAAGATCAATGCTGATTGAATTAGAAATATCTTTAAATGATAACATGTACACTATTAGAGTTGTAACAATTCAACTCATATTCATCTTCTCCTTTTGTAAATGACTAATTTACATACTTTAGAACTACGCTACAGATATAGACATTAAAGTCGTTAGGCTTGAGTAGGCTCGATAAAATACAAAAATTGTTTGTTGTAGTTGTTCATTTTTTATATTCTTCTAACACAGACTTACTATTACAATATCAGCCCGCATTTTCAATAATACTAAAGTTCTGCTATAGAAAATATTTGTTGCATTTTCTTTTGATCTACATTGAAATTGAAATCTTTATTCTTGATATATAACTCAACTTTATTTTTGGAAACTTCTATTGAAAGCAATTTTTTATTTTAAAATACTCTGATTAGATTTCAATGTAGTATCTCAATATTAGTTTGGCACAATTCGAACAGCTTTTTTCTTTGAGTATAAGAAAAATAATTACAAGAATAGTACTAGTTGAAGTCTATGGTCTGTTGAAATCTTATCGAAGAGTTCGAATCATGCCAATGGATAAATAAAGAACTGTGCACAGAGACGTCATAATTTGAACTTGCAAACATCACAGATGTTCGTACTCTTGAATCGACTCAGTAAAACAAATTGTTTTCACACTTTCAACTTGAAACAAGTTATATTAAAATGCTTGAGAGAGACACGCGTTCTATATTACTAGCGTCTACTTCTTCTCAACAGAAAAATAGACGCCTGATTGTGTTTATTAGTACCGAATAGAAGAAAAAAAGAAAAAAAAATGTCCTCAACAACCGTTTGCTATCATAAACGCGCGAGCAGTTTCAGTATTATTTTTCTCGTCCAAATAGTATATTTCTCTCTGCTCGTTCTGTCTTTATGCTTGCATTTCTTTTTCTCGCTCAGTCCTGTTCGTCTTCCGCTTGCATTTATTTTGTGTGTAGGTCTCCGACTTTTTTTTCTCTCTGTGCAGTAGCGCTCGTCAACATGAGATCATTTTCTTTTATATAAGCCTTGAAACAAGCTGAGTTGGGTTTGAAGTTCTACTCGCGAAGAATTTTCTAGATAGATCATATGGAAAAATGATTCGGCAGCATCGAAATTCACATTGTTAACTGATTATATCGATTGTATTCTTTTATCAATGATAAAATGTATCGTTCTTTTTTTTTCTGGTAATAGAACTGTAACAAGAAGATGGTTCCATTGGATTAGTAATTCAGCCTATTTTCCGGTTTTCTATGCTACTATAAAAAATAGAAAGATTCGTATTGTTAATACTAGTGTAACATTCGAATTTAAATAGAACTATTTATTCGATTAACATAAAAATATTTATAATAGCTTTTCTTTCAGATATTCTATTCTAAATAACTCTTCTCAATTTTTAGATATTCTAATCTGCACGTATTACAACTAATATTTTCACTATGGGTGTATTCGATGTTGTTCCAGCAGGTAAAACTAAATTATATTTCTATTACAAACAAAATGATACGATAATTGATTTTAGGTGTGTTGACCGGTGACAACGTGATGAAATTATTTTCATATGCAAAAGAACATCACTTTGCTATCCCAGCCATTAATGTGACATCTTCATCAGCTATTAACTCAGTACTTGAAGCTGCTCGCGATTCAAAATCACCTGTTATCATACAGATTTCACAAGGTGGAGCTCAATTCTTCGGTGGCAAAGGTCTGAGCAATGATGGTCAAGCAGCAAGTATTTTAGGAGCTGTTGCTGGAGCGCATCATGTACGCACTGTGGCAAAAAGTTATGGAGTGCCTGTTGTTCTTCATAGCGATCATTGTGCCAAGAAATTAGAACCATGGTTAGTTGATGTCATAGAAATTTCTTCTTTTTTTTATCACTTTAAATTCATGATATCTGACTTATAGTTTAAAACATTTACCAATTATATTTATCCAATCGATTCTGATTGTTAACTATAGAGTAGACAAAAATGTTTAAAATATGAACGATTTTTAACTTCTCTATCAGAACTTGAACGAAAGTATTTGTACTCGTACTTTTCCAAATAAAAGTAAAATTAGAAGTACGTTGTCTTGACGTACAAATAAAAGCCTTCTACTTACAGTACGTGCACTTTTCGTACTTTTTCAAGTAGAAGTTAAAGTACAAGTACATTTTCTTAACATACAAGTAAAATACTTTTACTTTCATTAATTTTACTTGTCCTAACTGTGTTCTTTATTTTTTGAATTTCAAGAAATTTGAAATTATCATCATTCAAGTTGAGAAATCTATGAGAAATCGCTTCAATGGTTCCGATTGTTGTAGAAAAGGTCTGTGTACATGTATAATAGATGTCTCAATTTTCTAGGCATCATTTAAATTAACTAAATAATTAGTTGACTAATAATAGCTACTAAAATTATTTTATTTCTTTAATTTTTCTTTTCTACTCTATTTGAAACATTAGATCCAATCTTACTATTATTCTCTAAATTTTAATTAACATACAGAATGATTTAACTGATTAATCAATGAAGTTTAACTTTTTCTTATTTCTTGAACAATTTAGTTTAGTATGACGCATCATAGAAAACATTAACAATACAGAAAATAAACGTAAGATGTAGCATTATGTAACTGATTTAGTCAATCTATCATTCTGGAATATAAATACATCATGTTTTATCATAGTATAATTCAATTCGATGACAAATGAGCTATTAAAATAACCACACATTTTCTTTTACATCCAACTCCATTACTAGCTATTTGATTAAACCAGAATGATGAACTGAAGATTTAGCTAGATAATTCAAATATCCCATAGAAATATGAAAACAAAGTAGAGCCCTGCACGGTTCCAAAAATGATTTTCTGGAACCGTTCAAAGAAGTATATACCATTCCATAATGTTAGATGTTATTTTGTCATTCGATCATGCATTTTGTAGAGAAATGCTTCCTCTTGAAGCTCCTTTATTTAGAAACACAAAATAATTCTTGATATGAAAATTTTTCCTCTTACAATAAAACGGTTCCAAATTTGGAACCGTTTGGAACCTAATATGTCGGAACCGTTTTATTTTAAGAAAACAAATTTTCACATCGAGGACTATTTTGCGTTTCTAAATATATGAGCTTGAAGAGGAAATATTTTTCTACAAAATGCATGATCGAATGACAAAATAACATCAAAAATGATGGAACGGTATATACTTCTTTGAACGATTCCAGAAAATCATTTTTGGAATCGTGCAGGACTCGAAAACAAACGGATCATTATTTCCAAATTTTCTTACGTATGATACAGTATATGTTGTCACTATATCATAATTAACAGAACACTTTAGCAACATGTCTAAAGATGCGTGACACAGATGATATCGGCTGAATATTATTAGTTAATTAATGTTTGCTTATATTCTTCATGTATGCCTACCAAGAAAAACTTGAAGTAGTATCTGCAAAGTGACGATACAAGATGATGAACCTTGCTTTCTTAGTAAAATATTTCAGGATTTATTAAATGGCGTATGTTATGAATATTTAAAACTGAACGCTCTATAGTTTTGAGTCACATAATATCAAATAATAATAGTGGTAAAATCAAAATCTTTCTTTTAAGTATTACCCTTTAGTTTAGATATACGTATATATTCAGCAACAAAATATTGAAGACATAAAATCACATGTATTGATATTGTTTAGGTTTGTTGGAATGCTCGAAGCTGATGAAGCCTATTTTAAACAACACGGTGAACCACTTTTTAGTTCTCATATGCTTGATTTCTCAGAAGAAAGTAAAGAACATAATATAGCTGCATGCAAGAAATATCTTACACGTATGGCTCCAATGAAATTATGGTTAGAAATGGAAATAGGCATTACTGGAGGCGAAGAAGATGGTGTGGATAATACAGGAGTTGATAATGCATCACTCTATACACAACCCGAAGATATATGGGATATCTATCGAGAACTCTCAGCTATTGCTCCTCACTTTTCAATTGCTGCTGCTTTCGGTAATGTACATGGTGTCTATAAACCTGGTAATGTTCGACTTCATCCAGAATTACTTGCTAAACATCAAGCTTATGTTAAAGAAAAATTAAATATAACTGACAATCATCCAGTATTTCTTGTTTTTCATGGTGGTTCGGGTTCAACCAAAGATGAAATAAAAACAGCTGTGCAGAATGGTGTAGTTAAAATGAATATCGATACCGATACACAATATGCTTATTGGGAAGGTGTGCTCAAATACTACAAGAAAAACGAAAGTCGACTTCAAGGTGTACTCGATGCTGAAGAGAAACCAAACAAGAAATATTATGATCCTCGTGTTTGGCTTCGTGAATCGGAATTATCAATGAAGAAACGTGTCCAGGAAGCATTTAATGACTTGGGCGGCGCAAATTCATTATGAACACAATAGATAGGCGGACATAATTCTCCTGCGATCCTATGTAGTTTCTCTTGTTTTTTAGTTTGAATAACGATCGATATGCACACTGATTTATGATCTGAAAATGTGTGTCATAGAAAATAATATTCCTTAGTTTGTATATCCTTTTATCGCCTTGTCTACTGTTATCTCTACAAATAAATAGATAGGATTAAAACAATTGCACTCAGAATAACAAAAATTATTTTTACTTTAGATGTTTGATCAAATAAATTGAGAATAAAGGGTGAACCAAAAGTCAGTTTACCGAGAAAGAATGAAATATCTCCGTAATGACTCAACCGAATGGGCTGATTTTTTTACCGGCGATAGAGAAGTGTTCAAAGTTTTCTTTCATAAGAAAAGTAATAAACCCTATCGTTTTGAAGTGTCATTTTTGATACGAATACAGAAGCTTAACTTTCAACGAAAAGGTATATACGATATTTTGAATAGATTTCTTATTCGATTCCAATTTCAAATGTAATCATTCGGGAGAAAAATTTGTTCTCTTTCGATCTATGCCAAGCCGGGCTCGATAGTTTGCTCCATTCAGGAGTTATATGCATTTTACCGACAGCCATGAAATCGACTAAATAAACTTCACTATAAGTCGGGACACGGGTAATCGGTCGCGATGAGTCGAATGGTGATATTTAATTTCAGTTTTAATGCTATATGAAGTCACTTTATCAAGATTTTTTGGTTCCAGCATCCTGCCGTTATGCTGTGCAGTACTGATTTCTTAAAAATCTTGATAAAGTGACTTTATATAGCATTAAAACTGAAATTAAATATCACCATTCGACTCATCGCGGTCGATTACCCCTGTCCCGACTCATAGTTAAGTTTATTTAGTCGATTTCATGACTGTCGGTAAAACGCATATAACTCCTGAATGGAGCAAATTATTGAGCCCGGCTTGGCATAGATCGAAAGAGAACAAATTTTTCTCTCGAATGATTACATTTGAAATTGAAATCGAATAAGAAATCTATTCAAAATATCGTATATACCTTTTCGTTGAAAGTTAAGCTTCTGTATTCGTATCAAAAATGACACTTCAAAACGATAGGGTTTATTACTTTTCTTATGAAAGAAAACTTTGAACACTTCTCTATCGCCGGNAAAAAAATCAGTCCATTAGGTTGAGTCATTACGGAGATATTTCATTCTTTCTCGGTAAACTGACTTTTGATCCACCCTGTATTTGATTTATTCAAAAAATCATGAACTTCTTCTTATCTTAGTTCAAACAGAAGCACTGTTAGATAGTTTTCTTACGTATGTGTTTAGAAGAAGATAGCTTTTCTACTGTAATATTCTTCACTGAAGAAAGTACATGGATTCAAAAAACAAAAAACGAACGACCATGACCCTTACCAAAAAAGCACTATACAGCCGAAACGGCTAACGGTCAACCAGTATGATTGAAGTTGAGCACTCAAATTCTCGGACGCAAAACAACCAATCTTACTCATTTAATTTACTATATAGGTTTTCGTATATTCTGCGTCGATCTATGCAATTTCTTCTTAATAATTACCATAAAGACTGGTAGTTGCCAGTCAAAAATCAATATTTTCGTGAAAATATGTCGTACAAATGCTTTCTTGTTTCTTATCATATTCCAAAAATGGAAATATGATTAATATAAAAACAGTAGTGCCAGCTTGAACTACAAATGCACAACACTACTTTGATGTTCTAAACCGATATTTCCAAAATCTGAGTAAAATTTTATATGAAGGATTTTTGTTGAAAACATTCGTGTCTGTGCGTTACTTCATGTTTTGTCAATAGCTCGCTCATTTTTCAAATTAGTTATATTTTCTCTTCACCAAAAGATACTCTTGACTTTGCGCTACAAAATGCTCTGTCACAATATTCATTAACATAGCGTAGTTTGCAGCATTTATCAATTCTTTCGTGTCTACGGAGAACGAAGGACTTTTTTTGTCTGTGTGTTACCGACCAGTATTTCATCTATAAAATCTAAACCGTTCAACGACTGAGACTCAAACTTTCAGGCATTATAGAAGTTGTCGACTTACATAAGTGTTAAAATTTACAAGCTTTTTCCTTTACTATTATCTAGATATAATCGTTCGAAGTTGAAAAAACGTCTGTGCGTTACCTTCATTTCGGCTGTATAGAATTGAAAACAAATGAAGTATAAGAATGTTTCTAATTTAGGATAAAGAGATGAGAAAAAATTGTTTAATACATGATGTGCAGTCATAGATCAATGATGATTGTTTACGTGTATCAAGTCAAAGATGCTGAATTGTATTCCAAGAGCCACCAACATCATAATGAAAGCTATCAAGTAATAAACGTTCAATTGAACATTGATTAATCGATCATTAAAAGTACTCAAGAGAATGATTCTGATAGTGGGATCCTGCAGGAATCTTATTGGATATACTATGGGTTTCATTAAACCGACGAAATCCTATCGATGTCCGGGTGTGGTAGCGGCGTAACCAGGCGGTGGGGAGGGGGGGGGGTGGCAAATGGGTAATTACCCATTTCATTTTGAGACTTGGCCATTGTAATTTGTATTAGTAAGCTTTGGCCCATTGAAGTTTTACTTTTTCAGAATTGTTCATAGATCCACGAAAAAATAATTTTATCGCGTTGTGCTTTTATGCTTGCATATCTTGCTTATGTCCGATAGTATTTAGTATACATAGTCCATTTCGATACCTTTGTTTCCGTTAACTCCACTAGTCCTTGTAGCCAATTTAGCTGTTTCATTAAAGGAACTAAAGGTATCTAATGGAAATAAAGGGATAACTTGGGACATCTAAAAGTAAAACGGGATAAATTTTCTTTTTCGAGAAATCCTCATCCTAAGCTGTTAACAAACTAAATTGAGTAATACTAAATCTCAAGGGTTTGCATTTATTGTGCCCCTACTCAAGCAACAAGACAAAAGAGAAAATAGAAAAAATTAGTAATATACTTATCGAAATATACATAGCGAGAAGTAAGAGAAAAAAGCTAGCACGGACAAGGATTGAAACGTTCTGTTTTTAGTTCAATTCATTTCTTCTTCGCAACCACAATCAAGAGGTTTTAGATACGAGTTTGTATACATATTTCATCAAAATTCACGCTGAAGTGTAGCAAATTCGAACTACCCAGATCGATCGTACCGGCCACTAGATACTACAGAAAAGAAGCAGGAGAATCGCCGTATCCTTCAGGAAAATACTGGACCATAGAAGCAGTATTCCAGCCAGAAAAAAACAGGAATTAGTGCGAATCGGCCGGAAAAGAGTACGAAAATTTTCCGATTGGAATACTGATTCTATGTTCCCGTAGTTTCCGGTGTTTTTGTGTGGGAACCGACCGTACTTCTCGACCTGAGTAATAAAAACTTCGTTGGTACTACGGTCATTACATTTTGAAAGGAAATCCCAGTTCGATGATTCCGTTCTCCGGATCCTTCCAGAACTGGTCCGGAGACGGCTTCTTTCCGGTGATTCCCCGCCGGTTCCCTACTCCTTCCCACCAGATCCTGCAGGAAAAACAATAGGAAGTGGAAGCAGTATTCCATCCGAAAAAAATCCGTACCCTGAACCCTTAACTTCCTCGCAAATCCGGTCATAGGAACCTCTAAAGAACATACAATGATCCTAGAGGAACAGGAAGGAGGAAATCAAGAATGCCAGCGGAAAGCTTCACACATCCAAAACGGAAAAGCAAAGGTTACTGATGGGACAAACCAGAAGCACAATGGAACCCACGATTCTGCATCCTGAAACAAATATGAAAGATCTACGAAGATCACTAGAGATCTTTATTGTGACTACCTTAGTTATAAGGTATTTCTGTGATTAGAAGATCCAGATCGATATAAAATCATATTCTAAGATCTTTCCGCGAAGAAACGCTGCAATTCGAGCTTGATTTAAGCTCGAAATCATGATTTCACTAATGAAGACCTTTGAAAGTGATTTGTTCTATTTACCTTAATTAGATGATATTCTGCTGATAGAGAGTACGACACTGATTGTAAATGTTGCTCAAGGAAGATATATAACAATTTCAAAGTTCAATGTCGACTCTTGTTTTCACTTATCATCGATTAATGTTAGAAATGGGATTGGGATGATTTTGAGAAAGTTTTGGTATAAAAAAAGTATGCGAAGTGTTACTTGTGACTTACCTGAACAGGTGTGTTACGCCTCTAGGGTTGGAATTTTGACTGCTCATTCGTGTGGATAGATTGGTAATCTTCAGAGTGTTCATGTATCGCTAGGTCATTTTGAAGAGTCTCAGGTAGCCCTGAAGGCACTTTACTAGTAGCTGCATGGACGAATGAATGAACATCTAAGTGTCGGACACACATATATATAGGTGAACCCAGATGAATCAATCCGATACAGAATCCGATCGGGTCCCATAGGATCCTACCATCCGACGAAATCCCGTTGGATTCCTGCTTGAGGAATCCATGTCGGATCCGAAAGTAGGATTCCGATGAAGTTCCGATGATATCCGGTTGTCGGAACCGGTTAAATTCCTAGAATTTCTGTTCCGATTCACGGTTTATGTCGGATTTCATAGATTTGCGATTGTAGGATCCAATGCCAGTTCTGTCACCAGAATTCCATAGAAAATCCGATAGTTCCCTTAGAACATCCGAGGAAATTCTGTCAGTTCCCGATAGAAACCTATGGGAACTCGTTGGTCCTAGATTAGGATTGATTCTCCTGGGAAGATCGGCTGCTATGCAGCCTGAAGACTGTTTTAGTATTTCAATACTTTTTTTTTGAGCGCTTTCGTTTTTGACATATCTAACTCGGTTGGATTCGGAGAGAATGGTCTTTCTGCTTCAGTGCCTGCCTGTCACCTTCCGTTCGTATCTGTGACAGGTGTGTTTGAAGACCTTTAAAATGATAAGATTTGAGTATTTTGTCGGTTTTTAGACTTTCCAGAGATGGACGTGTAATTTATTGCTTTTTATGGTGTCGTTTTTTTTGTAGCAGATATTTTTGAACTCTGGCAATTAAATTAATTTAAATCAGCTCAGTAGTGGTTTCGTTTACCTAGTTATCGTGCATTGTCACGAAGGATTATCTGAGCTAAATAATATCTTTCAATTTGAAGACACAATTCAATAGTCTATCGTGGTCTCTATTCAACTATTGATCTCAGCAGTGGGTTGTGAGTTATGCAATCTCTTACGCGATATTTTGTATCCAGTCTGCTTGTTCTCGCACTGCTGTTAAATTCGTACTCTTTAAA
>OENM01000922.1:20158-51747 GCA_900239745.1 Rotaria magnacalcarata
TAGTTATAAGGAATACGTTTTCGAATAGATCCTATCGTTTCCGGTTGCGGGATTAAACCGTCGGAAAGAAAATAAAAACGGTCAGATCTGGGCGTTGTAACCGAATCGGAAACGGCAGGAATATAGTTGGGATCCTGCTCCCGTAAAAAGACGTCGGAACCCTTCTGAGGAGCCTTGCCGAAAACGGCAGCGGAATCCTGGCATTCCATCCGGTTGCAGGAATTAGCAGGGAAGAAGCCGTAACCGGTCCCGGAATACTGCTTCCATGTTTTTGCCGGAATTTCACCGAAACCAACCGTTTCCCGCCGTACGGTTTGGACCTGGTGTGCGGATATTGGTGGCACGCTTCGATGATTCTCCTTCCTCCGCCTTCTGTTCTCTTTCCATTATTCTAATATCTCTCTCTCTCTCTCTCTCTCCTGTCTCTCTCCTATATATACGTGTGTTATGTATGAAGTTGTTACACTCTGGATATGCGAAGAAGCGAATAACCATCATTGCCACGACTGGCGGTAAGCTACTCCACCTCTATCCAGTTTGTCTTAATACATCAACTAGCAAGAGTCCCATATTTATCGTTACAGTCTCCTTATTGAAATGATCCTTCTGATAGTCAAAGTAGGGATGTGAGAATTCGAATACTTCCAATATCAATACAATTTAGTATTAGTGGTATTGATATTTGCATTATGAGTATTGAGATTGTTAGTAGACTGATGGAGAAAAATCATACATCTGTATTTCCGGAAAATTTAATAAGGGGAACCATTGGACGATTTCTTGTAGTTCAGTCCGAGAGAAATATTGAGAGAAACTCATTTAACTGTATCCGTTCCCGATTAATGAGATTAAATATGATTGGGTGAGCAAGGCAAAGGATCTTCGACATGAACTCATCGTTTACTACCTATCCAGGGTGGCCAGATCAAAAATTGAGCAATCAGAAAATATCTCTGAAAAATCAGAAATTAAGCAGAAAATGGCAGCTTTTGGCAAATTAGTACATCTTCCGCTAAAATACTGACATCCAAAGTTCTGCTGCGTTTCTGTTCGTTGACTGGAACTTTATTTTCAAAGATATTTCAATAAAACGAAAGACAATGTAGTGAATATATCGTTTAGCTAATAAGAAGACATCAATAAAAGATATTTAATGTTGAGCTTCGTTTTAAATTTAAAACTCGTTCACAAAAATGAGCAAAACTAAATCAAATACATTCTGCGTAGATTAAGAAGTTTAACGAGAAAAAAAAACGTTAAATCCCATCATCTCGGTATTGTTATTCATATTTTGTATCTTTTTGAATTTGCTCTAGGAAGTTTGTTTAAGATAACATATGCTAATAAACATCTTCTCAAGAATAATTACCATTCATTTTTATTTCAAGTTAAGAATTATCTGGTTTTATATTATCGGATTACGATAATCGAACTATAAATGTTTTATATGACCGAAAATCAATTCGACGCCAGAATTCGAACGAGGAATATAAAAGATGATTAACAGAGAAAATTGATGAAACACTATTGATTTACTATAGTAATGGGTTATAACCGTTCCTAATTTCAGTGGCAAAGCAGGATCTGAATATATTCCAAATTGAGAAAAAATCAGAAGATCAGAAAAAAATCAGAAACATGTTCAAAATTCAGAATTTTTCCCTATTTTTCATAAGATCTGGCCACCCTGCACCTATCATATATCGATAGATGCTATTTATTATTCATTTCTATACTTCGAAGGATACGTATAAATAGACCCGGAAATCCCAGTACCGAATATGGGCATGATGAAACCCGGGTATGACCGCATCCGGGTAGTACTGAACCGAACTACCCGATTTGCATCCGGGTTCGATGCATGCCTAAAGTTGACTGACAATAAAGTCAATATTGGAAACTAAATATTTATGAAATTTCGCTAGAAGTATTAAACAATCTATACAAAAATTCTCAACGAATATATACATATTTTAGTTTTCGCTATTTGAAGATTCACGGATCTGAAAGGTACATAATTATAGTACTAATTCATTTGGATAGATTTCTTTTGTAAGCTATATTTAAGATGATGTATTTTCATCAAGGTCTGAATTTACATATTGTAGCAACAACTTAAGCTACTATGTAAAATTCTGATAAAAACATTGTATTATTGGATAATTTCACGTAAACAACTATCAGTATTTATTAATTCATTTCAATTTTGCTGTAATCACTCTCACATAGCTTCTGCAAAATGAATAATATCTCCTAACAATAAGATTGAATCGATTTCGAATTACTACTATGAATTCATCAAAGAAAAAATTTTTTTTTTAAATCTCACTTAATGAAAACTAATAGATTTGTCATTAGAACCCTAAATGATTATCATGAATTCAGAAAAAATAACAAATATTCGTGCTGAAAAAATCATCTGTAACAGAATAAATCCTATGATGTAAAATTATTTAATTGAAATAATATCGAATGTAAAACTATTCAACTTTGATCTATATACTAATTACCTCTAGATGTACCTTTTAGAAAAAAACAATTGCTAAAAATAAAAAATTGATCAATTCTGGCGAGTAAATTAAGATTTTGATCTTTTGATCTTTTAAAATACGATGTACAACTGATACCATCGTCGAATATCATCCAAGCACTGATTATACTAGATGTGATAGACGTGATCTTTTTAATTATCAACTATTTTAAACAATACACTTGGTGCAAGTCAGACAATAGCAGTGTAAAAATAATATATGCTATCGATAATACTTTGACATGAAAATAGTAACATTATCAAATTATTTTCATGTGTTTTATATTTCAAGAACGAAAATTTCTTTTTCTCATTGATGTGAATAGTTTGTTTGACGATAGAAAACGATTTGATCATCGCTAGTAATGGAATATTCATGGGTGATCTTCGAAAAATTATTTTTATCAACATTCATTTCGATTTATAAAATCATGCCAAATGGATTGTATTGTGGGATATAATGAACATGATGATGATGATGAAATATACAGACGAGATAATCGTCATCATCATCAACGAGCTCATAGTCGTATTATGCCATATTATAGTTATTGTCTTAATTGTCATTGTCAACAATATATTCAGCATCAACGAGTCTTCAATCAATGTCTTTGTGGACATAGCACACGTGAACATAAAAAAATATTAAAAAAATTTGTTTTCATTTGAATTTATATGTTTTTGTAATGATCACTGATCATTTTTGGTTTTCTTTAGAATGCGAAAAACACAAAAGAAATGGAAACTCACTTTTTTTAAAAGAAAAACTGATAGCTAGAATCTTTTTCACAGGAATGCGATAATCCCACTACTATTTATTGTTAACAAAGTGTATACAATACGAGCCTGTTCTGAAAAACAGTTCAATGTCGAGGCGAATTAGTTTTCGTTATAAAGTTATGTTCATCGCCTAAAGGATCTATATATGATCTCGATTTAAAAGACCCTCCAATAGCGTTAAAAACGTATGTTAAATAGAGTAATCAGTCTGAAAATGAATGAAAGATATTATACAAGAATTTCTGCAATTATTCATTTATGAAAGTTGCATTGATGCGATTTAATTAAAGATCCCTGTTTTCTGACACGAAATGTATTTCGTCACAGTGCTTATAAACTAAACCTACGGGTGCATTGAATGAACATGCTCAAATTAGCCTCCGCTCTTGTTACATCAGAAATTTGTTTCTCTGTCGCTCAAAGAAAAATTGCTAACTTTATATTTATTTTTCCAAATTTACTGATTTATTTATCTTTATTTCACAAATATAAAGATTTTATTTATATTTACTCTTTATTATAAAGATCAATAAATATAAACGAACACCCCTAATGATCAGATGTGTTCTATGTTTGTTTCGATATTTTAAATAGTTGAAAATAGTTTCATCATTGTTTTTCTTTTGTATTTGTCAATAATAATGAGAACTATCAATAAAAACATTACATAAAACTAAAATTTAAACTATACAAATGAATTTCTGATTAATCGAGAACACTAGTTACACCTCTAATGATTTTTTTATCGTACTGAAGTTTTCTCGAGTTAAGAAACCATTTTTTCATTTAGTTTAACTGTCAATATAATGCATATAAATGCTTTTTCATTGAATAATAATTAGAAGGAAATTATCTCGATTTAGTTTTTATCTTGAACCATCCTATAAACATTAAGAAAAGTAAGGATCAACATTAATTTATTTTGTTTTTATTGTTTTATTAAGATGAATTTAGTTAAAATTTCAAATAAAATAGATGAATTGTTGATGTCAAAAGATATCGAAAAACAAATCTCTTTTGTTAACGATACTCCTCACAGAATAAATTAAATATTTCAACAACTGAAGAATATTTTTTCAAGGGCGCTTGCGTAGGATTCCTTAATTCCTTGTCTCTACATTAGATGTAAAAATCCCTCAAATAGTGGTAATCGTCGATTGAGCAACTTCGGTAAGAGTCAAACGTCGCTTATACGTAATGTTTCTGTTGTCTATTAATTTACATATTAATAATTCAAATGATTATTTAAGGTTCATATGTACGAAATCATTTCTTTTTACTTTTTCAACAGAAGAAAAATTTTATACAGATACAAAACAATTCTGAACAATAAACAATCAGCAATTTAGAGTTTGCTAAGGCGAGACGGTGGTTTATTTGCTATTTTTCAATAATATCAATATTGACATAATTAAAAAGTTTGCAAAGGAATTAATTTGAACTGAAACGAATCATTGACTAAGAAAACTAATTAATATTTTGAATTTCCTTCTTATCTTTTTTCAATATAATCCAGTAATTGAAGAAAGTCTTTATCTCAACAACACAATCATCATTTAAAATAGAAAATCTAGGAAAGAAACAAGCTAATAATTATAAATATAATAGGGCTAAATTCTGTGAAATCGAAGCAGAACTTTTATTTTATATACAAGAAGATATGTTTACTTATATAACTATATTTTTTTTTAGAATTATTTATTCGTTTTTTTTCCTTGAAAAACATTTAAAAATAAATAATAATATTAATTTTAAATTTATCCAACATAAATAACAATAAAATAAATACTAAGAAGACCACCAAGGACACCAATCAATTGTCGAAATGAATGTCTGAAAAATAATTGTGATAGTGAAAAATCATTTAAGAGTTTGATTTTAAAAATGAAAATATCTTACTTTAAATCATTTTCTTTTAATAAATCAGGTACTGTTTTAACTAAAGCTACATAAAGAAAAGCGCCACTTGTGAAGGGCAAAACCCATAAAGTGCCTATATAATAAAAATACAATACTATCAATAGAGAAGTTAAAAGAAAAGATGAAATTCCGATAAAATACTATGAAGAAAATTTGAATAACACAGTGCCATAGAAGCGCCAAGAATTCCTCCTAAGCCAGTTATAAATTGAGCTTTAGTTGCTTGACAACGATCAAAACCTGATTGTAAAAGAATAGCAAAATCTCCAATTTCATGAGGAATTTCATGAATTATAATTCCAACAAGCGTTGTCACACCTATTAAAGGGCTAACAGCAAAACTACCACCAATAGCTGCACCATGTGTTAAATTATCTATAAAATTTGCTAATAAATTTAAATATCCAGTCGTCTAAAATATTAATAAATGCACTATTTTATCTCAATTTTATGTTTAAACATACTTTGCTTTTTCGATGTGTGATTTTGCAAGATTTATAATTTAAATTTTGATTATAATGAACTTGAGAAAATATTTGTTCAATAATAAAAAATATAAAAAGACCGATAAGTGTCCAAAGACCAATATATGTTGATGATGCGTGTGGATGTGAAAATGCTTCTGGTAATAAATGCAAAAAAACATCAGCTAATTGACTACCAACAGCTACACTTAGTAGCAATTCCAAATACGGTTTATCTTCTATTTAATGTTAAATAAAATAATGTAATATAATCAATGTTATGTTTACTTTTGCTTTGTTCATTAGGAAAAATAAAAAGAGGTAAAACACCAACGAGACCAACAATCGTAGCGCCAGTTAATGCACTGACCCATGTTTGAACTGAATAATTGGCCAATAGTGTTCTCATTTTATTAAATATCCAATACAAGACAAAATAACAACTGTTCTATCTTCGTCTAACAATATCCATCATCTTTCTTATTCCTAACCGGGTACAGCATACAGAGATTTTCCCTTAGAGGCAAAGTAAGCGGAGAAAAAGAAATATTTCTACTGATTCTCGCAGCCATACATGTATGACTCATTCATATATACATTTAGCAATAGGAACAAACGAGAATCGATCCTTTTTTCTTCTGTATGTTCTTTTTTTTCTTCATATCGTAGACATTAATATTAGTCATCTTATCAAACAACTTTATATCGTGCGATTATTGAATAAAAAAACAATATCCATTTGTTTTTCGAAAATTTATATATTTAGTTCGCCTTTCCACTGAACATGATTGAAAAACAGCTGACATCTCATGATACAACAGACATCATAACGGGAATGAATCATTTTTTCATTGGAAAGAAATCAACTTGTTTTCAAGTTTTGTAAATCTTCAAACAAAAACAAAAGGAAAGAGAAATTCAAATGGTGATACTTTGATTTTATCTTCGATAGAAGCAACAAATTCCAAGAGAAAATCGATGACAATTTTTATGAAAAATAAACGTTTCCTATTGTTTTATTTTTCATAAAAATGAATTTCATTAAGAAATGAATTGAAAAGCTGTAATTGAGAATTAAAAATATCCGCTTTATTATTTTCTTCAGATAAAAATGCTTGGTTGATTATATGAAGTCAATTTATTTTTAATAAGAAAAATATTTACTCAGAAATCAATGCAATTTCATAATTCTTTCAAGAAATTTGGTTTTCAAAGATCATTGAATCATAAATTCTCTTGTTGTTTTTTATTAAAAAAAAGAATTTAAATTCGTTGAGCATCAATTGAAGAGTCATCGAATATTTAGTTGATAAATTTTAATAACAATTGAATTGAAGCGAATGTTATGAAATAAGATATTCCTATTCTATTGAATGAAAATAAAATCATGTTTCTGATTCTATTATTTAAATAACTATTCAATCATATTTTTATAAGAAGTGGCTATGAACACTCACGTGCACATAGCCATGCAGTTATATGCACTCGAGTACACATAGCCAGTTGGCTATGCGTACTCAGAGGATAGAATCAATTTATTAAGAAATTTCAAGTTGCCATTAGCCTTGCGTACTCATTATTATTAATATTAAGAAAAATAAGAGTCAGGTGCTGCGCAACTAAATGAATATAGAAAAAAAAGTAAATCATCCCAATAAAGATTAATTAATGTAGAAACATTACTAGGTGTCGCACTATCACTCTTGCAAAACAATGTATGCTGTTTTATTATTGTCAGAATATTTAACAAAAGTTACATTGTATCAACTTTCTCTTGATTACATCTTCCTTCCGTTGGTTAATCTTGAAAGACAAGATTTTTTTTCGTAAATAATTGGATTACAAAATGGACTATCGAAATATATAGAAGTTGATTAACGTTCGACGTCGAGATATGCAGTCTATTAAGATACGCTAATTAATGTTCGGTTCAAAATTTCGTTTAGCAACTTTTATTGACAATGAAAAATCAAATATACACATTCAACAGTCTGATTTATAATGAGAAATAAACTATTGTAGAACTAAATAACTGTAACACTGTCATACTTGAATCCATGTGTTTCAATCATACAAGTATATGTTTATACTAGCATATTAGTTTTGACTCTTGTGTTAATACTCAACAGTCGATAATAGGAGTAGCACCTTAACTTCACTTTAAAAGTTGAAGTTAAAGCAAGACACTTTACCAATTTAACTTTTACGAATCCAAGTTAAAGTGAAAAATAATTTTTTAGCTCTTCATGATTAATTCTCTATTGGTTTTAACTGTAACTTTACCTTTAAAATCAAAGTTGAAGTGCCACCCTTAGTCAATAATCAGATCGTTATTGTTCTTCAAAACAAATGCGGTAAAATAAAGATGTTTCCTCGCAAAACAATCCAACAATATTAGCCATTTTTAAAGTATTTAAAAATTATTTTCATCATAATATCAACAATCATGCGGCGAGGGTAGAATGCGGGTGAGATTATTCTTAAGAACTTTCAATCACCATTGTTTTCTAAGCAAAAATTTTCACGTGACAATTCTATTAAATATGTTTGAAATATTAAAATATAATTATTGTCTTAGAAGCATAAGAAGGCAACCGATACTGTTTCAAAAATAGTTGTATTTTATTCATATTGAGTGATTTTCCTACATTCGTTTGGTTGCGCAGCAGCTGACTCTTACTTTTCTTGATCTTAGGAAATCGTTTGTCAGGTAAAATTCATAAAAATTTAAACTACCGAATTTACGTTAATAATGATGAGTATGCAAGACTAAAAGTAACTTGAAATTTCTTAATAAATTCATTCTATCCCCTGAGTGTACATAGCCATTTCCAATATTAATTCTTATACGACATCCCTCATCCTGCTATTTTGCTCTTTTTTTGTTTAATAGGAAACAATGAATAACAAAAAAAATTGTTTTGTGGAACTCACACTTATTTTCGAAGAAAATAATGAGTGTAAGTTGTAGAACGAGGTTTTGCGGCTCCCCCCCCCCTGGGTCCAAGCAACCAAGTGACGGGAAATCAATATTTTTGGGATCAATTTTCTTAGTAACCAAAGGGGGAAAAAATCAAACATTACTGCATGAGTTTCCATAGCAACGAGAGAATAAAAATAATAAATGTTTATATCATTCTGAAAGTCTGTAGATTCACACTGTTTTAAATATAGAAGAGGAGATGAGGGGTCGAGATGGTTATTAATGTAGCAAAAGCATTTTATTTTGGTGTCAATCAGTAAAGGGATAAAATGATTTGTCTAGCTAAAATAAAATAGGGAGACATGGAAAAGTATAGGTTTGCCAATTGAAGTGCAGGTAAAACTCAACAGCATACGCCACAGATCATGAAGAGAAAGAAATGTAGACTCGGAGATTTCATGAAGGATTAAATTGATGTACATAACAGGTTAATATGGTAGTTAAACAAACAAAACGAAGAGTAAATTGATATTTATTGTTTCTTATGCCATCCGTCGTATATAGTATGATAAGGAGAAGAAATGAGGTATTCAAAATGCATACGACAATATATAAAAATTTGTTTAGTACAACAATGCTGAATAAATCATATTAGTCGGTAGAAAAATAAATATCAATACGAACATTTTTTGAATAAGAAAATTACAAAGCGCGCGTATCAATCATGAAAATAAATTTATTACAACCAAAGGGGGTGAGTTCCACATTTTAGCACCGATAGGTGCTACACTGACAAGTTTTTCATATCATTCTATTATTATTAATATAATCACAACAATAGAATATTTCCTTGACAGTTGTTTACACATATACAATATAAATATAATTAGGCAATATTCGAATGATTTTCACTATTAAGTTTCAACAATTTTTCTCGAAACTTCTACCGTCATAAATTATCGTTCGAGTAGTTAGATCATTTCACTTGTGAACACAAATCAATAAAACGATATGAACAGTTTCCCAATGTTAGTATCTTTTGTACATCAGAAAACTCAATTAAAATCAATGCATATTTCTTGTTCATGTGTGTTTTGTTATAAGAATACAACAGTTTTAGATCATTTATTTTTATTTAACCTATCAACGTAAGCTTTAATTTACAATGAAGGGAAATATTGAGAAAAATCTTTTGAAAAAGTTAGTGACTCATCAACAATCAATCGCTTCACTTTAAAACAATTATGACGCATTGCATCTCTTGTAGAATTCATTGTTACATATTTTAGCTCGCGATAATCGCCTTTTAAGTGAGTTAAACATGGCAGACGTGTCTTTGTTTCCAGCAAAAATTGTTCAATGTAACTTTTTTCTGCATACATGATATTAAGTGATATTAGATAAGTAAATTCAATAACTAAACATAATGAATTATCATCACAATTTCCATGTTGCATATGCCGATTGCGTACAGTGAAATGTTTGAGTAATGGAAAAGCTTGACTAATTCGCATGAAGAATTCATGTTCGAATGAAACGAAATCAAACGCAGACAAATGAGTTACAGTATCAAATACAATAAATGGAAAATGAGTCGAAATGTTTTCCAGACGAGTAAATGCCAATGGAAGCGAGTAAACGTGACATATGCTTTCAGTCGGACCAATATAATTTAAAATGCAAGCTGTTCGTCCATATTTTATATTTGAAAATGTTTGTTGAATATCATCACTAGATATACGAAAACCTGTGTGATTAAAGCGAATTTCTGTACTAATATAAAAGTTGAATGTATGAAGTTGAGACATGAACAAGAACTTCATTCTGAAGATATGTGCCATCAACATATGGGTTTGTATCACCGTGACATAAATTCTTTTTAATACGAAGATACAAAGTTAAGTTTTCCAGATGAGTCATACGACGAAGGAGTGCCGCAACTGTATCATGACGGTCCCAAATTAAATCATAACATATCAATGATAAACACTTCAAATTATGTAGATCACCCTATGAAATACAAAAATATTTTTAGAATTTATATTTATCAGTTTAGCTAGGATAAGAATTCATATGAGAAAATGATCTTTATAGTTCAACTCATTATCGATTTTGATATAGTGTCGATTGAGCGAAAATTATAATAGCGAAAAAAAATGAGCGAAAATAAAAACTGCGAAAAGTAAAATAGCGAAAACCCGAAGTTTTTTTATTAGCAAAAAGAGCGACTGTAGAAATTACAGAAATCTTTTCTTGATAAAAAATTCGATTGTTTGTTTGACGATGAATCATCATGCCGATGTGTCTGCATATATGACCGCACTTGTCCGTTTCACTCTTCCCAACGTGTTAATCTATGATATTCTTTTTTTTTCGATATATATATATAATCGTCCGTAATTGATGCTACATAGTTCATTCATTTAATCCATTTCACTCANAAAACTGTTAAGTACTGAGTTTGTCAATCAAATAGCTGTGCAGCGAATGTTCATACCAATGCAAGTGATCAATTCGTTAAAGATAATGGACAACATCAACATTTGCCCACACCCACACACACTCTTCAAATACTTTATTTCTAAATCGGTAGTTTTTTATATCATTTGATGCTCATGTATTACATTTCTTTTAAATTTAAAAAACATTATTTTTCATGTTAAGTTAAACTGAAGATTTCTCTATTTTACAATTCTCTGTTTTACCCTTCACAATTCGCTCAAAAAATTTTCGCTCAAAAGTTTTCGCTAAAACGTTTTTCGCTGATTTACCACCATACCTCGATTTTTTCTTCAATTTTTCTTCTATTTGATGAAATATATCAAATGCAATAACGATATCTAAAATATTTAGTCAACATTTCTAAACTTCGGTACATTTAAAATAACAGATATTTATAGATGAGTTCAAAAAGAATATGATCAATTTCCTTGAAATTTAACAAATCCATACTTGATTAGATCATGGAATCTTCATGAAATATCATTAATACGATTAAATTAAATAATTCTGATTTCTAGTTTGTAACTATTTTCATCGATATCGTTTAAAGCATTGTCATTTCTTTTGATAATGTCATCTTACATTCCACGTGTTTCTTTTTTGAATCTCACGAATTATATATGATACTCTTCTTTTTCTTAAAATCAATATGACATTAGAACTGTTATGAGCGAGGGTGTGGGTGTGTGGGTGTATAGATCAAGATTTACACCCACAGCCACCCACACCCACACCCTCAAGAACTTGAGAAATCTTTTTTCTAATTTTTCATCGGACGTTTTGTTTTCTCACAAATGTGGTTCCAAAATGACGAAAATGAAAGAAATTTGTTGCAAGATAATTAAAGTGACGTCATGAACATATGTTAGCCACTATTATAGTCTCTTCATTTACAGCTGATATAAGATAATGAGTCATGAAGAGAATTAATCGATCAATCGAAATTGATCCTTAAGAATATGTCGCTAAGTAAGAATAGAGTTTTCTCAGTGATGAATTTCATCATGTCGACATAAAAAGTATTCAAGATTTCTTCGAATTGAAGATTTTTCGTGAAGATACGTATTCTTGCTTCGCATCGCATTTCGTATACGAGTGAAACTCGAATACCATCTAGTTTTTAAACTCGACGTCCAGATCATATATTGCTAACTTGTGACGCGATGATCTAGACAACCGAACATCAGAAAAAACTGGTTAAAACGTGAAGTGAAAGAATCGAGATAATAGATGTACCATTTTTTTCAAAAAATTTTATAGCTACTTCCTTTCACTCGCAAATTGATTCCCGAAAAGAGGATTTTGATCAAATTTTATTTTGAGATAATTAAAACGAAAATCAAAACGATAAAAGTTAGGCGCTTTTATATCAACATTTATAAATGGATCCTATTCTAACACATCAAACATATAAATAATGAAGTAGAATCCTCTATAGCAGATAATATGTACTTGTTTTCAAGATCGATCTCTAAGCTTTCAAAGAGTCTCTATCGATATCTCACTTCAAATGGCTTCTCTGATTCATTTACACTGCAGCATCACTTAATTCTTATTAATCATTATATTGACTTTATCTTTAAAAAAATATTATCATACATTATCTTTCTCAATTGCTAGCTCTTTTTTCTTAATTCTAGATCCTATTCGTCACGCTCACAACTAAACAAAAAAAAAATTCAAATATTATTTTTTTTAAAGTCACTAAACTTTCGACTTTTTAAACTTTCTTACCTAGAATCGATTAAAATCTTCACTTAACGATAACGAAGATTTAACTCGAAGGAAACTATTTTTTATTATCTCACTTAATCAAGAGATAATATTCGTTCTCACTCAGGAGTTTGAACCCTGTTGAATCTCAACGAGAAACAATTCTGTAAATAATTCAACTCAATTATTTAATAAAATACTACTACAAGACTGATGGTTCGAAAAAAATCAGCATTGTCAAAAGTTAAAAAACGAAAAGATTCCTACAGAAAACGTGAGGGTGTGGATGTGGATTTGCATGTATAGTGTGCATGTGGATGAGCGTTTGGACAGAATAACACCCACACTCACACCCTTTATTTGAGCGAGCATCTGTTCTCAATACTGGAACCTGTGCTTCGCACCGCATTTCGTAGTCGAGTGAAGCTCGAGTACCATCCAGTTAATTTTGTATTTGATTCTCGTTGAAAATCAATAAAATATATTGAAACAAAGTGAAGAAAAATTTCATGCTGACTTTTACTTGGACCTGAAACTCTAAGGATATGATAGGGTAGGGTAAGGGTACAAAGCCCCTAGGGCAGGGCAGGGCAAGGTTACGAAGTTTATAGGGCAGGGTAGGGCTAGGGTAAGAACGTCGTAGGGCAGGGTAGGACAAGGGTACGAAGTTTTACGATAGGGCAGGGTTAGGGTACACAAAAGTCTTAACCTGCAGGACTCTATTTTAAAAAGACCCTCTTACCAAAGATGGTCTCCTTTTATTCAGAGGGTAATATTTATTTCTTGCGCACTGTACTTGTGTGATATAAATTAGTTTACTAATGATGAATTGGGCAGAAATAAGTGGAGAACCAAGTTTGTTGGCGAGAATATCAAAAATATCCTTTTTTTTAAAGGGCACAACAGAAGACCTCCTTTGAAACCTTTGACGGATAAGACAGAATACAAGGTCATGGGTGTTCTAACATGTCGACGGCTTTTTATAAAATTCACAAATTCTCCAGTTTTTTCTTGATTATTCAAAGAAAATTGCTTTCCTTATGCATTCAAACAAATATTCATGATTAGTAGTTTATGTATTTGTTAGAATAACAATGCATCTAATCGATGTGTTCTTTGAATAGTTCAAAAAGACCAAGTTAAAAAGTTAATTGTTGAGAAAGTAGTAGATAATCTTTTCTTGGTTGTGACGTTCAAATACTCATATTTCAACTGTTTGAATTACTAATTCTAGTGAGTGACTAATAATTACTTGTCAAACAATTTAGAGTAATAGGAAAACGAAAATACATTACTATTTCTAATGACTTCATAGTAATCAAAATCACCATACTCTGTTCACTATTCTAATTAGTAATCATATAGTGAGTTGATATAAACATTAGCATTATTTTATCCTAGATATTATTTCTTCACTTAAAACAACAATCAAATAGTATCAACTCACATTATTTGGATAGATCGATATATCCTTGCAGAGTCCTTGAAAGTTAACCTTGAATATAGTTAGTTGTTGGAGACGACCATTAAGTAAAGTGAGACAATCATTAAAAAGAAACACATTAATACATAATTTAGTAAGCGTCGAAACGAAATATGTAGTTGACGGCACATTCCATAGGTGCAAAATTGGATATTCGTTCAGAGGTGACGCAAGAATTGTCAAATGCTTTAGACTTTGAAAGATATCCATGATGGATGCATATACATTTCTATTATAAATCTGCATTGATTTTCCTAAACGATATTCATCATTATTATGAAGCATAAGATCTGTTATCTGATGTTGGCAAATATGTCGAAATGCTGAGGTACCGGAAAAAAAGATACAATGTAAATCAATGCATTTATATTTTGATTACTGCAATGAATGTGAAGTGCTTACTTGTAAAATTACGCAAAACTATCTCTTGTGTAAACTTGAAAAGTTCCAAATAAGTCAGATTTGGATAATCGCCAGCACGAAGAATACGTTCCATATATGCTGCGTCGAGAATGAATTTTCTGATATAATTATGCTTTTTAGGTAATATATAAGTACAAAATCGATCAAGTTTGGCATCAATAATCGATGATATTGTTATAAAATTGAGAATATTAGTAAATACATCATCTTCTAGTAAAGCGTCAATCCGTTGATTCTTAATTCCAAATAGAGAATAAAGAACATCGACGTTACCGAGTTTCTTCAAGATGATGAACAAAATTTCATTCGATAGATCAAGAAGATGAGTGTTAAACTGATTCATGTTTAATTGTGACTGCAACTCTCTTGAAAAAGGCACATACATATTTTTTTCTTCTTCTTCTGATGACCGTTTCCGTCCACCGAGAATAAAATGAATGCATGACAACAATACAGACAAAAAAAAGTTGTGTGATTGATGAGTCATTACATATGCTCATCAAGAGATGCCGTTCGCTTAACAAGATGTTTTATAAAGAATCTACAGTAATTTTGTGTACTGATAAAAGCATATCAATGAAAAAGACATGTTAGAAGCAAACTGCATATTATTTTTTTACTAGAAAGATATCTCATAAAATGAAAAATAATCCTAATTTTGCGATAGTTCTCACATTGTGATTATTATTAGGCAACTGTACTCAAATAATTATTTAGTAGAATAAAGATCTCGAAGTTGTTTTCTCTATTTAGAATTAATTATATTAAAATAGAATATGATGATATTCGTTGTTTGATATTCTCTTTATAATTTCTCTATTGAAAACTAGAAGAAAGATTTTTTTCTTAAGTTATCAATCTATATGCTTATGTAAATGTAATTGAAACAAGAAAATCTTGATGCATATTGCGAAATCAGTATAGATAATAGTGAATCAGTTGAAACTATTTAAACTTCGTCAGAAGAAAATAATTTAAATTATAATTATCAAATAACTCAGTTTTACATATATAATTAAATAGCAATGGAGGCACCGAATATTATTGGATGTAACAAATGAGATTTATTTTTGTTGTGAGAAGAAGAAGAATTCTCAGGTAATTTTAAAATGGTATCAATTAGAAGAGAGATCATATTATTGTTCTTATAACAATTGAAACACAAAGGAGAGATGAAATGAATATCAACAACATATGCTAATGATCTTTTACATATTTGTCATTGCCTTGATTTAATAACATCAAAATTTGAATATGAGATATTCTACGAAGTATAATTAATTATTCATCTTTTCAAGTATAAATCGATATTCTATAACGAGAAATTGGGGTGTGTTATAAATAGAGACGTATCAAAAGTATTTCTACACGATTTCTTTGTGTAGAATTGTTTATAAATCAGGAATGGAACGATAGATAACTTAATGAATTCGTTATTTCAGTTTGAAATATCATAATTCGTAAGTTCTTCGGGACGTTTTTGTTTCAGGACAGAAAAAAACAGAAAAATTATAATATATTATTGAATGATAAAAAAAGCAAATAATGAATATTGAGTCTTGCATAGTATTAAAAACGATACAATTTCAGAGAAGTCATGGGTGAACTTTCCTAAAAGCAAAAGATGTTCGAATATGTAAGCTCTGTTTCATTTTATCACGCGATTGTGGTCATGTCTGAACGCATGGTACATATATTTGTTTCTTAATTGTTAGCTCATTTATTCCCATCTCCCCAGGAGGATCATCCTGCCGTCTGAAAGGCCATCGGAAACGGCCTGAAACGGCTATAAAACGGCATTAATTTTCACCCTATTTCGCCGTAATCCGTCAGCTCGTTTTACGGGCCGTTTTTTTTTGCTAGAAAACGGCCATCGTTTTTAACACTATTCTCTTCGTTTTCCGAGCTGACGGAAAACGGCGCCGTTTTTTAACGTTTTACATCGTTTTCATGCCGTTTCAGGCCGTTTACGGGCCGTTTTCTTTCACCTGGGTCACTTCTGTCATTCTAGATACATCATAATTCCAACATTTCGTTGGACTTTGATAAAACAAAGATTATTACTGAATCATATCGATGATGACGTTATATCAAACTTAATACGAATTGCAACAGCTATTTAACGTTCAACATGTTTATGTCGAACACTTCTAGACGCGATTGAATTTCGGATCACGTTAAATTAAGTCAAGTTACGGTCATGTTTAAAAAATGTTCTCATTGAAGCACTCTCATGCTCACATGCGCTCGATCGTGATCTTGTGATACAAATGGTATTTACAATTGTTACCAAGAGTAAAAGAAATCGTTTTAGAGCACATTAAAAAGTGGCACTTGAGTACACTCCGGACACATTTTGACAAAAGAATTCTTTTTCAACTAGCTCTTAAATCAGACTTATCTCATAAATGGTTCAACACTATGAATGCATCAGTTCACATGGATGGGATGAGTGGTCAAATAGGGTGCTCAGTTCGACTAGGTATCCAACCCTAGTGGATATCCAGTAAACTGACCTAGAAATGATTTAATAATCAATAGTTTTCTCTCCGACTGAAAACTTGTGGAGTTGAGGAATTAGAATCTACAATTAGTTCCTTAAAATTTTGAGTTTGAATTTTTTACTAAAAATACTTTTTTATTAAAAAAGATTTGCTTGTTTTCGAAAAAACTTTTTTAAAGAATAAAATCATTTTCCACTCAAAAATGCTTTTTAAGAAAATAATAGTCTAACTCAAAATTTTAAGGAATTGAATATAGATTTGTATTCTTCAACTCCAAAAATCATTGGTCGAAAGCAAAAATACTGATTATCAAATCAGTTCTAGGTCAGTTTACTAGATATCCAGTAGTGCTTGATATCCAGTCGGAACTGGATTTGGTGCATACCTATTTAACACAAAACTAATACAACGGTAACATACTGATCACAAAATATTGTCAGGTCGAACTTTATTATAAACAAGCACAAATATACTAACAACCAAACAAAATACAGAAATTATATTAAAAAATCAACTATGAGAGTGAGCCTTTGAGGGGCTCTACACTTTAGAGCGCCAAACAATCAACTTGCTCACTTTCACCCTCACTTTTGTGTTTCCGTTTTGAGCTGTAATTGTTGCACATGAACTTGATACTGATAATTTTCATCAAAATCAATTGTAATATGAGAATATGGCGCAATTTTCATTTGAATTAATAAGTTTGAAATTACAGTTGTTATATATTTTTCGACATAACTTGTTAATGGGCCAACACCATTAACTATGCATAAAAAACAAATTGTTAATAATTTTTCAGCAAAAATTTGATCTTAATTTCTAATAAAATGAATATATATGTTACAAGGGAGATTGAAATGCAGGGCTATTTAAAATAGCCCTTAGGGGAAATTGAAATTATAATCTCATCTAGGGTAAATTAAAATATATTTTTTTTCCAGTGCAATTTATAAGAAAAGTTGACGATTTCAATTTCCCCTAGGGCAAATTAAAATTTTAGTTTCACCTATAGGGGAGTTTTAAATAGCCCTAGTAGAAATAAATAAATTATTTTTTCTATTCACAATTCTATATTACCATGAAAATGGTTAAATGTTTCAAAATAATATAACGTTATCATTCCAAACTAAATAATCTTATAAAAAAAAACAATAGAAACGACCTGTGTGTGTGTGTTATCCATTCAGTCGGTTCCAACTCTTGGTGATCATATGAACCAGACTTCTCCATTTGTTTCTATTGTGTACCACGTTCTTCAGTTCTTCGAATGTTCGGTTGGTATCTTCTTTTATTGTGTCAATCCATCTTTTTCTCTGTCTACCTCGTCTTCGTTTGCCTTCGATTGTTCCAAGCATTATTTCTTTTTCTAGTGATTCGTGTCTTCTCATTATATGCCCAAAATATGATAATTTCAGCTTGACTATAGATGCTTCCAACGAGTATTCTGGTTTGATTTCTTGTAAGATTGATTTGTTCGTTCGTTTATCGGTCCATGATACTCGTAAAATTTTTCTCCAACAACATAGTTCAAAGGAGTCAATTTTCTTTCGATCTGCTTGTTTCAAGGTCTAACTCTCACAACCATATGTTGTTATTGGGAAGATCATCGTCTTGATCATTCGAATCTTTGTTTCCATGTTGATGTCTTTGCTTCTGATTAACTTGTCTAGGTTTACCATTGCTTTTCTGCCGAGAAGCAGTCTCCTTTTTATTTCGATGCTACAATCACCATCTTTGTTCACGTTTGAGCCAAGGAAAATGAAGTCGTTGACAATTTTTATTTGTTCGTTGTCGATGTTGAATTCTTCAGTGGGTCCGTTTGTCATCACAAATGTTTTTTTCATGTTTAGCCTTAAGCCTGCTGCTGCACTCTCTGCCTTTAATTTGGTTAAGAGACGTTTTAGGTCACTAGCATTTTCAGTCAGAAGTGTAGTGTCATCGGCGTATCGCAGATTATTAATATTCCGTCCTCCAATCTTTATACCAGCCGTTGTTTCATCTATGTCAACTTTTCTCATTATGTACTCCGCATATAGATTGAAAAGGTATGGTGATAAGATGCATCCTTGTCTTACTCCCTTACCGATATTAAACCAGTTGGTGTTTCCATATTCTGTTTTCACTGTTGCTTGTTGATTCGAATACAGGTTTTTTATCAGGACAATTAAGTGTGTTGGTATCCCCATCTTTGTGAGTACACTCCATAGTTTTGTATGGTCTACACAGTCGAATGCTTTGCTATAATCTAAAAAACACAAATAAAAGTTTTTTTGATGTTCTCTTGCCTTTTCAATTATCCATCGTAGATTGGCAATTTGATCACGTGTTCCTCTTCCTTTACGGAAACCTGCTTGGGTATCTGGTAATTCTCGTTCGAGAAAAGTTTGGAGTCGTCGTTGTATAATCTTCAACATTATCTTGCTGGCATGAGAAATTAGAGCGATTGTGCGGTAATTGGAGCAATCTTTGACAGTTCCGTTCTTTGGTATCGGGATGAATATAGATTTTTTCCAATCTGAAGGCCATTGTTTCGTCTTCCATATTTGTTAACATAATGTTGTTAAGACTTTGATAGAGTCGTCTTTTAATTCCTTAAATAATTCAATTGGTATTTCATCCTGCCCAGGGGCTTTTCCTTTTGCCAATGATTGTATAGCCCATCGTACTTCACTTTCGAGGATGTCGGGTTCCATTTCATATTCATCATCTACCAAATCTTGTGTCGTGTTGAAGTCACTTTTGTATAATTCTTCGGTGTATTCTTCCCATCTTTTCTTGATTTCTTCTGCATCTGATAGTTGCTTCCCATTTCGGTTTAATATGATGCCATTTCTGGCAACAAATTGCCCTCGAAGCTCTTTTATTTTCTTGAACAGGTCTCTTGTTTTACCTTTTTTGTTATATTCTTCTACCTTTTTGCACTCGTTCTGTATCTGTTGTGTCTTGTCTTTTCTTACCTCTCTTTGGAATTCTGCATTGAGTGTTGAGAAAAGTTGTTTGTTTCCATCGATTTTGGCTTCGCGTCTTTCTTTTGCGATTCGTAATGTGTTCTCGGATATCCAAGTTTTTTTCTTCTTTGTTGTGATTGTTGGTATATTTCTCTTCGCTTCTTCATAAATTATTTGGTGTATTTCTTGCCATAGTTCTTCTGGTTCTCTATTCACTAGTTCAAGTTCAGCAAACCTATTTTTGACTTCTACGTTGTAGGAGTACGGTATGTTTTGTAGATTGGGTTTTATTGCTTTCGATGTTGTATTGTATCCTTTCCATTTGATTTTGAAATTGACTAGTAATAGTTCATGATCGGTACCGCAATCGGCGCCTGGTCGTGTCTTCACTGATGTTATTGAGCTTTTCCATCTTCTGTTGCATAGCATATAATCAATTTGATTGCGATGTCGTCCGTTCGGCGATGTCCATGTGTATAGTCTTCGTTTGGGTTGCTGGAACCAAGTTTTTGTGATAACCAACGAGTTTTCTTGGCAGAATTGATTCAGTTTCTCTCCTGCCTCGTTCTGTTTTCCTAAATCATACTTACCTACTATTCCAAGTGCTTCGGTATCACCAACTTTTGCGTTCCAATCACCAATTATCAGGATGGCGTCTTTCTTTGGTACATCTTCTAAGATTTCTTGTAGCTCCATGTAAAATTTCGTGATGGTTGATTCTTCTGCTTCTGTCGTTGGTGCATATATCTGTATTATGGTTAAATTCGTTGGTCGTCCATTGGCCTTGAGCTTGTTGCCTAAGTTTCTCTCCTATACCACGCAGAGGTTGCACGTTCCGACTTCATAGGAGCAAGATACTTTACCGTACTTTAAAGTACAAAAGTATTATGTTTCCCCCTTGACTATTTGTCATGAAATTCAGCAATATTCTGATCGATAGCTATATCAACTTGACTAATCGTTGCACATAGATATTACGGAAGATTTCAAAATAATTATCTCAAGATAAGTCGAGAGCTGAACATCAACCGAAGTAGTTTTTCAAAAGACAATATTTATTTATATCTTATTGTAATTATATAATTAGATATATTCAATCAGGGGCGGCGGAATGATTTCATTCTAGGGTAGACTCAGTTTTTCAACCAAGACAGGTATATCAGTGTAAAAAGATAGGATTGAAATCACAATAAAATCGATTAAAAAAGGATTAATAGTTGATTATAATTATACGGTTTTAATAAGTTTCTAAAGAATTTTAATCGAAACTAGCCGAAAACTTAAAATTTCCTTGATTATTAGCATTAACGTTCCAGTTAGAGTCGATTAAGACTTTATAACAAAAATTAGTTATCATTGATGCAAACCGATGGAAATTACGTCAAAACGTCTTCATTTATTACAAAGAAAAATAAATTATTATGTATTTCGGTAAATTTTTTGTCGACTATACTTGAAATTAATCGTAATAATCGATGAAATTGAATTTTGTTTTTGCTTAGCTTCGATTAAAATTCTTTAAAAATTTATTAAAACTCGATTAGAATCAGATGGTTTTAATCAATTCTTAATTATTTTAATTGATTTTAATCTGATCTTAATCTTAATTTTTTTTTGACGTGGGTGGAAATGGATTTGAAAATGATTTTCCTCATTTCTTGATAATGGGGAATGCTATAGGTCTTCCTGTTTGATTTTAATTCGGTATTAATATGATAATGATCTAATGTGGCATAAATAAAATTCTAGTTGAATACGGATTTTCATCAATATATTTTACTTGTTCTTTTGTTTTTTAATGTAACAGAAAACATAATCTAAATTACGATGTAGCAATCTTCTATCGATCAATTAGCATAAATTTTATTTCAGTTGAAAAATTTTGATTACTGCTTGACTGATTTTCTTATTAGAGATGAAGCTGTACAAATTTCGATGCATAGAAGTGTATTTTAAACAAAGAACAAGGTAGAATGTTAGCATGTCCAAATTGTGCATTTTTTTTACCATGGCAACAGAATAAGATTATATCTAAATTTTAGGCGAGTAAAAGCTAAATTAAATTATTTGCTTTAAGAAATTAATTTAAAAATCTATTCTACACGTATTAAGAATCTAGAGTCTCTTGATATTTATAAGGCATTTCAAATACATTCAGTATTGTAACATGGATGGTTTTGTTCAATCTATTTTCATCAATAAATATATTCGTATATTTAAAAGAGTTGATACCCTATTTATGAAACACTGAAGAAGAAAATTTAAAAGCTTTTATCCATTTCAATGTATTTAGATTTCTTAACTTTTTTAGTATAATCATTATCATCATTTAGTATTGATAGATTACTTAGTGCATAATAATTTTAATTGAAAAGAAAAATAGATAGAATTACAAACTACGATGTTTAAAATGGATCATAGTGACACACCTTAAATTGTTCAGATCATGTCCATTTAAAAATAAAATAAAAGTACTATGCATAAAATTGATAATTCTTGATTATTTATATGACACCATTTTCGACGAATCATCGGGAACGCTCGGTGATACTTTATCCAAACGTATTTTTCTAAGGTCAGTCGTTAATTTAATGCGATTTATTAATTGTAATTGTTCTTCTTCTAACCGATGCTTTAAATTACTTAATAAGTGTGTACGATTAAGAATACCTTGCAGTGCTTTTCTTAATTCCATATTTTCATTTTGAATACTTAGTGATTGATCATAAAGAAATTGTTCAGCCTCCTAACAATTCAGATTTATTTCAGATGACAAAATAAAAAGAATTTTTTTAAACTAAAACTTACCTTATCAGCTTGTCGTCGGATCTCTTCAACCTTAGTATTTTCACTTGTACGTTGCTGTTGAAGTTCTCTTTCGAAAGTTGATTTCATGCGAGAAATTTGATTTACGTGTTCAACACGTATTCGGACTATTTCATGTTGTAAACGCTTGATTTCTTCATTTTGTTGATCTCGAAGTTCCTACCATTAGACATATATGTATCAAAATAAAAAACAATTGTTTGGAAAATATTTTACTTTATATTCGTTCATAGTTTCTAATTCATCTTTTACTTCTAATAATACTTGTTCCTTTTGTATCAGTTGTGATCGTGCTTCTAAAGCATTAAATAGAACATAAAATTGATAAAACATCCGATTTTGTTTTCAAAGACAGAGCGATTCTTGCAAAAAAATGTTATTATTTTAGTTCTGCGAGTAGAAAAAGAATATCGCCTAATCTAGTTGAGTTCTATAAAAGCTATCATCAATGTATTATAAAAAAATTAAGTACTATTAATAGATTCTGTCAAGTGCATCGAATGAGACTAGACTAAGAATAATGTGAGAACTTCATTGAAACATTTGCTAGATATGGAATACTTCAAGAAACATACCTTCTTTCTTTTGTTGATATTCTTTTATCATGTTTTCTTTATCTCGATTGATATCATCGATTTCTTTTCGATGATAATCAGTCAATGTTACAATTTTCGTTTGTCGAAGATTTGTCTTTTTTGACATGAAATGCATATATTCATTCTGTGACAACAAAAATGTAATTATCTATCACTACGTATTATATTTTTATTTACCATTTCGATTCGAACTTTCTTTGCCTCATCAGTAAGCCAATGGTTTTCTTCTTCACTGTAATTACAATTAAAAAATAACAGAAAATAACAAAACTACAGAGAAAAACTATTAAAAGTTCACTTACACAGCATGAGCACGTAATTTAAGTTCGGTTAATGCTTGTACTTTTTTATCGAGTCTAAAATGAAGTTTAATATATATAAAAATATTATTCAAAAAAAAATGTCAAACAGCTCCCTTTGACACTCAAAAGAAATTTTGTTAACTGAAATTATATTCAACTTTTTGTTAAAACAATATTCTTCATATGTAAATAAAATCCAGTTGAAATAACATGAACTCTTAGTTAAATATACTTAAGAGTCTTTATTTAAGTAAACTTACTCTGTTTGCAAAGCAGTTTCTTTTTCTGTTGGACGAAGATATTCTTGTTTTTCTTTAGATTTTTTCTTTCCCGCATTTCCTTTTTTGCCTTTAGGTGGCATTTTTCGGATTAGATATCAAATACAAGCTTTTTATCTGTTAATCAAAAGTTTGATGGAGTCACCATTATCAGTGTTATTACTATGGTAACATGGTAACATGATAGAGGGCGTTTCAAAACTTTACATAAGAAAAGTCGTAAACAACAAAACTATCATTAAATTACAGCTGATTATGAATTAGTTGTATCAGTTATTTTACCTGAGCAATCTTTACGTCTAATTTTGGTCTGAACAAGAAACCGTAGTTTATTCACAGATTTTTTTTCTTTTAATATTTAATGTGAAAAATTTCATTGAAGTTAAAATTTCAAGTGTTATACGGTTATTTTTCTTTTTTGATTAATTGAGAAAACGTATTTTTTATTCAAATAAGTTCTTTAGTAAATCTTCCTGTTATTGTGATACACATTGACCTGGATTGATAAGGGATATTGCTTTTTTTCCTTTTCTCTTATAAATCTTTTTCACGATTCAAAGTCTGACGTCAACGGAAGAGGAAAAAAATTATTTAAGGTTGACTGAATAATTTCAAGGTTTCTTTTTCTCCTATCAATAAAAACTTATTGTTGAAAAAACTAAACTTCTGTATCTTTGTTGAATTTTCATGTAAAGTATTTTTGGTGAACTTGTATAGTTTCTTCTAATGTTTTGAAAACAAATAAAATATGGTTTACAGTGAACTTCCAACATATAAGCCTTCTAAATGTTGATTTGCTATCATGCTTATAATATTTTGCTCTGGTGACTTGCATTTGTTAAGTTTAATTATGATTTCAGAAATAAATGTTTTCACTTCGTCGATCTTTCGCCTTATGCTCATTCATTCTAGAGAGTACTTCGTCTTTTTCTGCATCGAGAGGTTTAGTAATCAGCTCAAAAAAGAATTCTAAAATGTCAACAACACCAAAAGCAACAGATTTAAATGCAGGTTCACAGAGCGTAGTGCCAACAAGTAAAGCATCACAATCAAATGAAAATGAAAATAGTCGTTATGAAATAGTTGAACGCGGTCAATTACATACAGCTAATTATCGTTGTTATTTTCGAGATGTTCAAACAAAATTAATAGTATCACCATTTCATGACATTCCACTTGTCAATGAACAATATTCGTCGTCCACCAGAAATCAAGAAATAAAAATTTATAATATGGTCGTAGAAGTACCACGATGGACAAATGCTAAAATGGAAATAAATAAACAATTAAAAATGAATCCACTTGTACAAGATATTAAAAATGGTTAGTTTATTTCATTTTATTATCTTTGTTTAATTATTGTATTTTTTACTTTAAACAAAAGGTAAACCTCGTTTTGTTCATAATGTATTTCCTTATCATGGTTACTTATGGAATTATGGTGCTTTACCTCAAACATGGGAAGATCCAAATCATATGGATGCAGATACAAAAACAATTGGTGATAATGATCCATTAGATGTATGCGAAATAGGTACTAGTCTTCATCGAACTGGTTCAATTGTGCCTGTAAAAATTGTTGGTGTACTTGGTTTAATTGATGAAGGTGAAACAGATTGGAAATTAATTGGTATTGATGTTCGTGATAAACTTGCATCGAAAGTAATATTGAAAAATAATTGACTACAAAAAACAAAATCTACATGTTGTTTTTCTTTTATAATTGTTTGATAGATTAACGATATTAATGATGTCGAAACAAATCTTCCAGGTTTACTCGAAGCGACACGTCGTTGGTTTAAATATTATAAAGTTCCAACTGGAAAACCTCCAAATAAATTTGCACTGGATGAAAAATATGGTGATCGAGCATATGCAAAACGTGTTATTAACGAAACAAGAACATATTGGGAGAAATTAGCAAGTGGTGAAACAAAAGTTGAAGAAAAAGTTTTCTCAGTTGCTAATACAACACTAAATAATCATGTCACCATGAAAAAAGATGATGCAGAAAAAATTGTTGAAGCTGATGAAAAATATCACAAAGAACCAGCGCAAGTTGACTCAAGTGTTCATCAACTTGCATATGTTCGAGATGAAGAAGAATGTGCAACAAAAGAAAAAAGTTTTCAAGCCAAATAAATTAGCCTCACGCTTGTAATGGAAAATTTTTAATATTCGTAAACAACTTGTAGTCAAAATCTAATCTATTCGCTTTTTCCTTTGTAACACATTTCTATCTAGCGTATTTGAAAATATAATATTAGAATGACAGAAAGTATGTGTTCGATAAAAATCGTCTATTTTCACTGTAGAATTATGATGCAGAATTCATTTGTTCGTCTAAATGGAATATCGAATAATATATGGCATTTGCTGCTCGATCGTCCATCATTGCATAATGCTTTTAATACACAACTAGCCAATGAATTGATTGCGCATTGTCATCATATTGATACATCAAATGATATTCGAGCAGCCGTAATTGTGTCTGGTCAAGGTCAATCATTTTGTTCGGGTGCTGACCTTAAAGAACGTAAATCAATAAAAAGTTCGAAACAATGGTTGGAACAACATCGTATATTTGAACACATGTTCAATTCGTTAGCACGATTAAAACAACCAACAATTGCTTGTGTCGAAGGTTTTGCTTTAGGTAGACGTCGGTCTATTGATTTATGAAAAAACTAATCTATTTCTAATTGATCTAGCTGGTGGTTTTGAATTAGCGCTTAATTGCGATATAATCATTGCATCTCGTTCTGCATCATTCGGATTATCCGAAGTTACTCGTGGCATCATGCCTGGTGGTGGTGGAACTCAATTACTTACGCGTCTTGTTGGTCCAGCTCGAGCTAAACATATTGCTATAACTGGTCGGCGAGTAACTGCCCAAGAAGCTTACGATATGGGTATTGTTCAAATATTAACCGATGAAAGTAACGCATTAAATAAAGGAATTGAATTGGCAACGACAATAGCTGCTAATGCTCCATTGGCAGCACGCGCAATAAAACAAGCCATTGACGAAGGGTGGGGTAAAAATAGTGATGAAGCTAAAGGAATTGAATTGAAATATTATGAACAATTAATTGATACCGAAGATCGTCACGAAGGAATTCGAGCATTCAATGAGAAAAGAAAACCCCAATGGAAAGGAAATTAAGTTTTTCTTTGGAAAAATTAGTATAGAAATAAAATTATAAAATAAAATAAATATATACGATGTCATATTTTATCAATAAAATACATAAATAAGATAATAAGATCGAAACGTTAACTTATATTGATGCTGTATTGAATTTCATAAAATAAGTATATAATCTGAATTGCTATCACTACTAAACGACCAATGTGTCCATTCTCATAAATACTGAACGTCAACACTGCGATGATACTAATATAATAATAAAAACAAACGACAATGTTAAAACAAATTATTGAGACCATAAACTAAATTTATTGAAATTAATATAAAAAAAAAGAATTGATTTGAAGCGTAACAGTATAGATGGTTTAAACACAAGCAATTATTCCTATCAATATTGTAAAAATCTTATATATATATATATATATGTTGGCGTCCAATCTCGGATTCAGGCCAATCTCAGATCCGCTTAGGCCAATGCCAGATTGAAATTTTTTTTCTATTAAAATCTTCATAACTGCTTGGTTTCATGTTCAAAATGAATTCTGTTTTAAGGAGAGGGTGTGAGGACGAAGATGAGGGTGAGAGTGAAGGTTAGAATGGGTTTTCTGAAGGTATAAATGGTTTATTGGACTATGATCGATTTTACGAAAAGTGAGAGTAAATTGTCCAACTCAACCTCAGTATCCTTTGAAATAATTGAAAAACTTCTAATATCATAGTATTAATATTTTATGCTAAACAGAATTCATTTTGAACATGAAACCAAGCAGTTATGAATAGGACTATAACAGTTCGGAAATAGTTCAGTTCAGAGGAACTGTTCAAAATTCCTCTTAACTGAACTGCACTGTTAAAAACAGTTCGTCTGAGCTGAACTGAGCTGAACTGAACTGCGAACTGTTATAGTCCTAGTTATGAAGATTTTAATAGAAAAAAATTTCAATCTGACATTGGCCTAGGCGGATCTTAGATTGGCCTGAATCCGAGATTGGACGCCAACATATATATATACGTAAATTTTATTAATTGTCTATAACGAGTCATCGTGTGCTCTGATTATAGTAGTTCGATACTCATTTGATAATATAGTCCATATGTCAAACTTTCTTTCAATAGGCACGAATAGTTTATGATGAAGATTACTCTATCTCTAAAAGTCTTTTCATAGATGTACGAAAGATATTTTCAGTCTATCTGTTTAGGAAAAAAACATCACAAGTTTTTCAGTTTTATTTGCGAGCTTTTTTTCGATGAAGTAGATAAATTTAAAACATATCTGAAAGAATGAGTAAACAATTCTTTAATAATAGAATGAAATTATTTTATTTTAGAATCATTTATTTCGAGTGACTACAGATTATCAATGAAAGTAGAAATACTGAGTGACATTCATCAAGACATCGGACAGTATTAATCATGAACGTCAATAAATCACGTGAATGTGTATACTTTTTATGATTGACATGACATATTTTGAAGTCCTTGATTGCAGCCATACTGTGCTGTCGAATCGTACATAATTCAACTAATGCAAAATAAGTAAAAGGTGTGGATGTCAATGAATAGGTTAATCGGCAGTGACATACACTCTTACAAAGAAAATCAACTAAAGCCTATGTCCAAAAGAAGAGACCATGTTTATCATCAATCAATGATATATTGACAACAAACTCTAACAGGGAACATTTTATTTTTGCTTTTATATTGGTGATTAAACTGATTTTCGGGCATTCATATGTGTTATCATTTCGATTGGCCATATTTATGAAAATCAGTTAATCGTTAATTGCAATGAACTATTCATTGTGATAATCATAGAAAAAATGTTCGATTTCTTAAAGAAACAGTCTATTTTAGTCGTTTCTAAGATGAAAAATAACTATTGACCTCTTCTTTTACATGAAAAGGAAACTAAAAGATATTGAGAAGAAAAAAATCAAAGAAGAGAAGCCACCCTGATCGGCAATGACATGCATTGGTCTCTATTTTTTACTCGCTGGAGGCTTATAAGAGGATTCGAAATAATGCTCATTGAATAAATAATAAATGGTGTCATTTATTTATGTATTCATTGTCAAATGTGAACTATATAAATATGCATAATTGTTTTCAACGACAAGAGGGTATGCATCAATTTGGGTAAGAGAAAAAATAGCGGAAAGAAAAATGTCGATTGTATAAAAATCGAGAAAAAATATATTCAGCTAAAAAATGTTCCAGATGTCTTTGATCGATGTTTGCCAATTATTAGATTGTTTCCCACTAGTCGTAGACAAACATAAGAAATAAACATCCACATAAAGGAGTATGGTGTCTTGTTGTTAATTTTGTTCTTCACAGAAGGAGGGGGAACTTTTAGAAAATTTTAACCCTAATCCGTCCACCTATAAAACTATCACTTGTTGTCCACCTGGGGTCAATACGGACCCCAAGTCGAAAAAATAGGTAGAATATATTTCTAAGTAATATATTGTATTACTATTGGTTAGCCTAATTATTAGCCTCTTATAGTGTGCGTAACTAGTAAAAAAGTATTTGTTGCTTCACTATGTGATCGTTTATTTTTTTTACAATTCTCTTACAAGTAGCTTCTATTTTAAAAATGTCACTGCATGTTGTACAAATGACTTGATGATGGTCCGGACAACAGGGAATATTACACCTTGCACAATGAGTGATGACCTTTCGATGACACTCTCTTGGACAGAGTTGACACCGTCGTTTAACAGCAATTGTTGGGGCCATCGGAGGTTGTAATAATGTAGTAGTTTGACCGATTGCTTGAAGAGCCAGCTTAGCACCTCTTTGCATCGATTGTGGTTGTTGCTGCCGTCGATCCACATGAGCTTCTATGAGCTCAGAACCCAATTGTAACAAAAATAACCGTCGACGATGATGTTTCCTTTCGTTCCATTGTAGACTTTTTTATTGTCCACACTACAAATGCAGCAACAGCACCAACAATCATATTGAAGAAAAAAGTCATTGGCCAATGTTTTGTTTTTCGTTTGCAGGAATATGTTTGAACCATCTGATCCATTCGATCGACACCGCCTTTTATTTCGTTGTAATAAAGTATGATTTCAGGTTTGTTCTTTTTTTCATTGTCAATGGCTTTGTCATGGTGAAGAGTCGACAATAAAATCATTGCATCTCGTTTTTTTGGTACATAACTAACTAATGTTATTTGACGATCAAAACAGAAAATCGATGATTGTTCTGGACGATAAGGATCAGATTGCAATTCTTGTGGAATTTCTTTTTTATTACGCCGAATAGTTCCGACAAGAGATGTTTGAACTCCTAAAATATCTTCTGCCAACTCTGCACTAGTGATTAATTACCTGTGGTAATGGTTCTTCCGGTGTTGATCCAAGGTTGTACTAGTCGTTTCACCAGATTGCAAATAGGACTTGTATTCCTGCCTACACCAGCTGCTTGAGACTGACGTCCGAGATAAACTTCACCATTCAAAGGATAGACTGTATCCGAATCATAGCACCAAAATATTCTCAGACCATACTTCCCAGGTTTACTTGGAATGTATTGACGAAAGTTGCAACGACTACGAGTTGGAATAAGTTGGCCATCCACACTAAGGGATCCACCAGGCGTATAGCATGCTCGTAGTTGAGCTAAGAACATTACCCATAAGTCTCTTACTGGAGCTAATTTGTCTTCTTTTAGTCGTTCATCACGAGTTGCTATATTATCAAAACGACAAAACCGAAGCAATATTTTGAAGCGATTCTTTGCCATGGTTGCTCGAAAACTTGGACGTCCATCAATCATTGACCAAAGTTCGTCGAGAGTTTCATTCTTAGCTCGATGAACACCTGCAAGGACCAGCAGCCCAATAAAAGCCCATATTTCATCAGAATCCGTTTCTTTCTATTGATGTTCTTTATCAGGATTTCGATTATTCCACTGCTCTGTAATCAAATGAGCACGCCGATTGGTTACTCTTACTATCAGAAGAACCATATCTTGAATCATAAGAAGTTGAAATACTTCTCTGATAATTTGTACGCCTGTTGCTGCTCGTCCAATGCCATTTTATTGCCTCAAGACTAGAGTCCTGCAGTCCTACCCTACCCTACCCTACCCTAGGATAGGGTAGGGTACGACTTTTGTAGGGTAGGGTAGGGTAGGGTTAGGGTACGACTCTCGTAGGGTAGGGTAGGGTTAGGGTACGACCCACGTAGGGTAGGGTAGGGCTAGGGTATCATTTTAAAAACTGTAGGGT
>OENM01000923.1:0-31922 GCA_900239745.1 Rotaria magnacalcarata
ATACGTTATCGTTGGAGTCGAGGATTGATCTGTACTATACACATTCAATTGGCCTAGCAAAATATAGATCCTTTTCAACTTCTCTCCTAATACACTTATTAGCTGTTTGGCCTCAAAAGGTAATACACAATTGTCATTGATATTAGGGAATTTTTCATGATACTAGGTGAACAATATCTCTTAAATAATATACCCAGATGAAGCAATCGTTCAAACCGTACTTCAATGTGGATTGTGTAAGAATCTGACGAAGTCCCAGATGAAATGGAAAGATCTCGTCAAATTCCTTTCGCATGGATTCAGTGTGGCTGTGGAGACAAGTATTATTGCTAGTGCAGTTGTCGGTTAGGATTTAAATAATGGAAAGAAAATACAACCGCACTCATATCCACACCCCCACACCAAGGCTTACATCAATACTAGACAACTCAGTTCAAAATCTTGCTCTCTTACGATTTAGATCTTGTGGAAATATATTTATTATCAAGGGATGACTTACCTTTCACGACGGCGACAAGAACGACGAAAGCTAAAATAAAGCTTCGATCCATATTGATATCTACAATATATTAGCCACAAAAGAAATCAAATTAGTTGTTTTTGAAGAAAGCATGCTATTTATATATGCAGTTTGTCAGAAGTTTTTTCCAACAATCAAAAGTCAAACAATCAAAAATTTTGTTTTTTCGGGGGACAAATATTGTTTGTCTTGTACCGTCTAGTAACATGAATGATGCCCTCTTCCTTCTTTTTTGTTGTAGAAACGTAAACATACTCAAGTACACTGGTTTTATTATTTTTTTCATAATCACATCTTTGATTCAGTCATGTCGCAGGTTTTTATTGTTTGCTCTTCTTCTCAAATGACGAGGCAATTTATTTCGGTTGATTTTTGTGCAGAGAACAAAAGAAACCATTAAATCAAGAAATAAACGCTGACGAAGGTCAAACGAATAGAGATATATGCACAATCCCGAAATTCAAGTAGTTTGTGAGTCTTATTAGCACCTCTGAAACATGTTTTCAAAATGATACAGAGGCAGGTGCAGGTATTCTTTCTCTTCTTTTACCTCACCGCAAACACTAATTTTCACGTCCTTCTTTTTAAATTCGCATCTAAACCTTCATCGCCCTTATATCGTAAAGCAATAAATCATCTGCCGGTCAGAGCCGATTTTCTTATCGTTATTATTGATAAATATGTTCAAACTTACTGATTTGTTTGAATTCTTATGCTCTAATGAGGATAGCTTGCCTTGTGACTGTTTTAAATACATGATTCACTTTCAAAAACATATGATTTCTCAGACACTGGTGTTGGTTTATTCCACATCAGCGTCCACAATTTATGTGAAACTTTGAAAAGCAATCTGAGTAACGTCTGAATAGGACGAATTCGAAAACAAATAGAGAAATAAAAACAAAATTCATGTGACGAAGATTCTGTGTGTGTGCTTGTGTTGCTAAGTGAAATGGAAGAGAAGAAACATCAATGCACTCGTACCCTTAATCATGAAATCAATATAGTTATCTTTCTAGCCTATCTGCTATAAAATATTATCGTGATAAATGCAATCTTGTTTATAATGGTCTTTTGATCACTATCAATATATAGTAATTCTATTTTCGAAAACGAATCGATTGCCTGTAGAAATCAATCCCATGGAATAGTTGAATTCATTTTATTTATTCGTTGAAATAACTATTAGATTTTCAATCAGTGAAAGAGAATAATTTGTTGATACAGAAAACAAAACCTGTGGTAGATACGAATGTATCTATGTTTGCGATGCTTTGGTTCGAGGCGGGCTAGAAAAATATTGAATAGCTGCTTCCTCTTGCGCAGAACAAACCAAGCAACGATTGTGAATGACTTTCTTTATTGACTAACGACAGCGGTATTGTTTATTCCAAATAAAATTAAAAAAAACACAGTATCGAATCGTTACTCAACTGAAGTGAATTTAAATAAGCAGGAATGAGAATACGTGACTTTTTCCAGAAAGAAAATATTATAACCGAACACTGATTACATTAATCAGTTTCAAACGAAACATAATCAAAGACATAACTGTTATATCATATATATGTTGTATAGGGAAAATAGACATTTATTGATTATTATTTGTAGCCTAACATCATCTCAGTCGTTCGCAGTTACTTTTCGTTGAAATAGCTACTAGATCAGAATAACTCTCATGTTGGGCCACCTGTAGTCTCTCAATGAAAAATCCTGTATATCAAAGAGAACGTACAAATATACCCACGCTCCACAACTACACTTTGTAAGTATAACACCCAAGTTCACACCCCAGACCCTTAATCTGAAATACAGCTGTCGCGCTGCTTAGAACGTTTAATGATAGATTTAGTGTGGTTGATTTGGCTGAAAAGATGAATAGGCGACACTCTTTAAAACTTCGTCGTTTTCTTTGGTTTTTCAAGACTGAAGTAGACGACGTTAAGCAAATAGCATGCAAATCATGAAATCAATGCTCGTATGAAGTACCTACCGTTATATTTATGTGTAATTAACGATTCAGTTCCGCATATTGCTTAATTTGGTTTTTGCAAAAATACTTGAAAGAAAATCCAAAGGCCTATTCGAAAAAACTATTTAAATGTCAGCAGTCTGGCTGGTTTCTTATTTCAGATTGATTGTATTGAAACCACGATCAGATCACTACAAATAGCTATTTGTCATTTGTTGAATCAAAAGTGGTAAGAAAGGCATAATTCCACTGTAGAAATCTTTCATTTTCAATTTATAAAAACTAGCGTTAACGTAGAAATTATTTTCTCAAAAGTTTTGGACATTCTTAAAATATCGGTTAAACAGCTGAACACATTTTATAAGGGCTCGAGTATATGGGTATGAAGTGGATTTAGTACAGCTTCTCCGAATTTGTTTTATGGCGACGACTGTTTTCGCCGATTCCAACTTCGTTGAATAAACATTCTAGCCGAAACATATCGAATCAAATTTGATCCTAACTAATTAGTTTAACAGTGACTCGATTAATAAACCCTAAAATGAATCGGATTTCATTCGATGTGTTTCGGTTAAAATTTTTATTTAGTGACGTTCGAAGCAGTGAAAATAATCTTTGGCGGAAATAATCGTTGGTGAAGATGAAATTTACCGTGAATTAAATACGGAACTAATATCCATACTTGACATACCCATACTAAAGCACTGAAACCAACATCCTTGCAGACCCCTTACTAGTCGTCCTCGTTGTTACTATTTGCTTTTTATTTTCCCTCTTCGAATTTTGTTTTCATTAATTTGACATTTTGATTATGATAAACTGTTAATTGTAAAAACCAATAAATTAAATTAGAAATAAGGTTGTTATAAATAGTGCGTTATTCAATATGTCTGTGGTTGGAAAGGGGCAGGATCTAAACGTCGACTTCGAACACATTTACCTACTAAATTGTGCGTTTCTTCCGTCTTCAAACAAAATAATAATCATATTTGTGATTCCTCGATTCAATATAGCACTTATGTACTGTATTGCTTGAAGGGTTAACATATTTCTTAAAAGATATTTCATAAGTATATCTTTGATTTATTCGTTAAAATGCGATTCTCACTTATTTACTTAGATAAAAATAAATGTACAGCACACTGTCTCAATTTTACGTTTAAGTTTTTGAATTCAGTTGGAATTTACTCTTACATAACTACCATGTAATATGCATATCTCTTTGTTTTCTAAATGTCAGCAGTGTGTGGTAACAGTTAGAGTTCGCAACTATTTCAAATGTATTTGAGAAGTCTCGATCAACCATATCTTTTCTCTTATAGATTTATTCACAGCATGTATATGGCCATGCGAACGTTTTCTACTATGCTTATATTGTTGGCGATGAGCGAAGCTGCTACCGTTTATCAAACTTTATACATCGATAAGATCTACCCTTACCGGATATCGGGTAAACCTGTTATGGCAGCTAATTATAGTTCTCCTGGACCGTTAATAGAAGCATATGAGGGAGACATTCTTATCATACGAGTGATTAATCGATTAAATGTTTCAACAACCTTGCATTGGCACGGTATGTACCAGATTGGTACTCCTGATATGGACGGTGCTGTCGGTGCTACGCAGTGTCCAATTCCAGCTGGTCGAGAATTTACATATACATTCAAAGCTGAACCGGCTGGCACAGCCTGGTATCATGGTCATTGGCTTGAACAGTATACAGATGGTTTGTATGGGCCAATAATTATTCGTCGTCAAGTCGAACCGAATTGGGGATTCTATGACAAGGAAGAATTACTCATGGTAACAGATTGGTATAATGAACCAGCACATTCAAAATTATCAAGTTGGTATTTGAGCACAGCTAATCCTGATGGTATTGAACCGTTACCTAATGCCATTGTTGTCAATGGAAAATTTACTCAATCATTATTTATACCAGTATCTGGTGCATCAAGGATTCGATTCAGAGTGATTAATGGTGCGTCTTTGTCTATGTATACTTTTTCGATTGACGGCTTGCCATTACACATAATTGAACTTGATCAAACAGCTACTGTGCCGTATAGTGTTAGCTCATTTGTTATTAATGTGGCTCAACGTGTTTCTTTTTATATTGATCTAAGCGAATTGAATCCAATCTATAGCCAATCGGGTTCGTCACCAACCAATTCAATCTTTATTCGATTTCAGGCAATGACCGAAATGTACCCTGTTGATATATTGAATTATAATTTACCATATTACACTCAACGATATGCTTATCCCACATTCTTCAATTCATTATATCTAGCTATATTGTCGCTTGATTCAAATAATAGCACACCGAAATATCAGCCTCGAGATGTAAATTCAATGTCTCAAATGGCGAGTCTTCCTTCAGATAATAATATGTTAGCTGCTCGACCATTCAATCTAACGAATTATATAGTTCCAAATCCTACACATTATTTGAATCTTGTTGTCAAATTTGCTGTGGACAGTACAGGTATTAATCGTGGATATATGAATGATGTTACATACACTTTCACTGGAAACTACACAAAAGTAAGACCAAATGTATTCCAAGGAATTAAGCCAGAAACAAAAGAGCCTCTACTTCAGCAAATGGTAAATCGGCCCAAAACACTTGGCTTACCATCACCTCGCGTCCAAGCAGGTAGTTCATTACCAACCATTCAAAGTGATGGATATGGGCACTATCTAGTTCCATATCAGGCTGTTGTTGACATCTTTTTAAACAACACTGACAACGGTGAACATCCATTTCATTTGCATGGTGCTGACTTTTGGATCATAGCAACATCTAACTACCCACAAGCCGAGAACTTGTATCAACAAGCTTACCTAAAGCGCGATGTAGTGAGTGTAGCAGCTAATGGATGGGCTAAAATACGATTCATAGCTGATAATCCAGGTGCCTGGATGTTTCATTGCCATATTGAATGGCATATGGCTGCAGGGCTCATATTAACTTTCGTCATTGCACCTAACCAATTGCTGACTCAAGGCTATACAATTTCCAATACTCAATATGATTTGTGCAGGGGTGTTTAGATATCGAGCATGGAAATCCCAACTACGAACACTAGTAGCCCTTATGTAATGATAGATCAAGTCCCATCTATGAAATTATCTCAGATTTAGATTATTCGGGAAAAGACTTTAAGCATCATATTGAGTAGGGATACAACAGTACCAGTATTATACTGGTCTACTGGTCCAGCATTACTGGTCGACCAGTATTACCAGTACCCCAGTATACTGGTACTGGTGCATCCCTAATATTGAGTGGCATACCTCACAGTAAGGTCTCACAAGTTTTGGATAGATATATTGTGCGAATCTCTGTGATCATATACTAAATATGTCGTGAATCTTTTGACTTAATCAGTTTTATTGTTAAAATAAAGTATCCCCATACCAATGGTACCTCTCATAATCTGACTATATTCTTAAGGATGTATGTGTGCGCTGGGAAGCTAAGTTTGGTTTTGAACAAATGTTTATGCTTCCAAGTGAGCATCCTTCATGTACATAATCAGCTGTTCAGTATTGGTAAAATTCTTCTGATTTACTTTTTAGAATTTAATTGGTCAATTTGACAGTGAGAATGCATAGGACGTTTATCAAATATCTTGTTTTGTAATCGTGCGGGTGATTTAAATTCAACTTTTAGCATAACACTCAATTAATTTTCTCTCAGATTGGCTGGTGTAATATTTTTTTAATTCAAAGTATGTGTTGGCGTTACTGTTGGATCACACTAACGCTAAACGATGATTAAGCTGCGCCTTCTAGCCTAATTGGCTTAGAACAACTGCCCGGATAGCAGGAGGTACGGGTTCGATTCCCACGAAGGCCATCTTTTTCATCGTTCTGTCACATAACATCAGTGACACTGCTTGTCTCTTTCGCTCTTTATATATCACTCTTTCCTTCCTTACATATTCCTCTTTCCTTCCTTACATATTCCTTTCATTATATCCATATTAGAGCTTACAGTATGATAAACTTCAATGTAATTACATAAAGGTACAAGCGTGTTACGACAGCTTCTCCTACATCTTCTATAGTTTTTAATCAATGGTATAGATACGTCTCACATGATAATTGATATTAGTACTTACGAAAGACAAATTTGTTTTGGTAGTAGCTCGATACACACTCACACCTGACATTGTCACTCACTCTTCGTTTCGGATGACTGCATCGTTTTCTATATCTCACACATCTTTTTCATACAGAACAGAATATTTATTACTCCCAAATGTTATAGTTTATTCGTATATAAAATGAACAGACGATGATGAATAGAAAAACGAAGTATAAATACAGAATGATACGCAGATGTTTCATGATTGTCATACTGATTTTAACTTTATTGTGTTATAAAGGTAAACGAGTAAAAATCTATAAGTATAATATGATATAATTTTGTACCTGTTTTATATTCAGTCATTATTTATGTAACACGACCTATTCCTTATTTTCTCGTCAATTTAAACAGTTTGCATCAAAACGTCGTGTTTACTAGCAATGATATATATTTTGTAAATGGTATTGCATATGATTTCTATTCAATTGGTGAGTTGGATAGTGGATCGAAACCAGGTTTACAATGGAAAACATTCCCATTGCCAAATGAACATATTCCAGCAAATATTATTCCTTGGACACCTCATGGTCATCAACGAAAAAAACAAATATCGATTGATTTCTCAAACCATTCAGAAACTAGTACTACTGGTCTTGCATTTGTTGACCACATTTACATCGCTGGTTCACGAAATTTAACCGATCGTCGTGCAAACATAAAAAGAATGATGGCACAACATCAGATCAATGATTACGAATGGCGTACCAAATGGTCACCAGATAATTGTTATGCTTCAGAAAATCGTGAAGAAATATATCGAAAGATTAATTTGAAGAAAAAATATAGCTGTAAGAATTATAATTTCTTTTTCATATATCGTTTTACGAATAGTTGAAATACATTTTATAGTAAATCTAAAGAAGCAACGACGATGCGCAATTACAATGGAGCATATTGATATATGGCACGATATAGTTAAACGTAACTCTTCTCTATCACTCATTCTTGAAGATGATGCTGTATTTGTACCGCACTTTCGAGAGAAATTCGATCGTACAATTCATACAGCTATTCGTACGAATGCACTTAAAATAAAAGGGTCGACAAGTTGCACCGATGAAAAAATTCGTTTGCACGAAAATACCAAGGAATGGTTTAAACAAGATCCTGTCATTTTCATTGGAAGTTGCTTGGGCAAATATGATAGTACTTTTACAAAGAATCTAAAAGATGCACAACCAATATTATCTACACACAAAGCACATCCAAGTCGATGTTCTCATGCTTATTTATTGACTGCTTGTTCAGCTAAAGCTCTATTACGTCAAATTGCTGCTCGGAGAAATCCGTTTCTTCAAGCTGATTTTTTGTTACATTTTCTTATAGATACATCACCTACACTTCAGTCATTTTGGCTAGATCCTCCAATTGCCTATCAAGGAAATCACATCGCAGATCTAGATGGAATTCCATCCTTTCATCGTACAGTATACTAATTTTACTAGTAGCTGATAGATTTTATTGATAAATAAAAATACTTGTATTTATTGTATTCATCCACGTTAGTGTACTGCAGCCGGGTCGGGTAACCGGCACCCGACCCGACCCGGTGCCTGGGTCCGGGTGAAAAGCTCCGGGTCGGGCCGGGTGCCGGGTGTGAGAGAAAAAGTCGGGTCGGACTGAGGAATTTTCAAAAAACCGACACCCGACCGGTCAACTGGTGACATCAAGAAGAAACATGAAATTCTCAGATATCATTGTCGATTTCAGTCATTTCAGTCACAGGGATGTGAATCTGATTGGGTTATTATTCACTAATATATTCAACAGTTACGACGAGTCACCTAATCTAACCCACAAACACCATGGTTCTACTTTTATGTTAAAGAAACTTCGCTGAGTGTGCCATATAGCTGCTTTATATAACTGATCTATTACCGCCTCACATTTACATGAAACATGGTAAGTATCCATTCTCACATACTTCTACATACTCATTAATTCTTACTTTTTGTCCTAGCTCAGCTCTTCATCATCTTTTCTACCACAAAAACGTGTTTTTTAATGTTATCTATTATTGATTGTAAGTATTAATTTCTCTATAATTTCTCATTTGAATTCGCTTCTATTTTATTTTCTAGATCTTAGTTGAACAACAAAAACGTAGTTTTTGATGTTATTTATTATTTTTTAATTTTATGGATCTTTTATTATCGATTATTTATCTCATTGAGATCATCTCACTAATAACCGATTAGCAAAATTTTGACGACAATCTGGTCGGGTACCGGGTATAGTTGTCCGGGTCCGGTTCGGGTTCGGGCGTAAGGCCACCGGGTCCGGTCGGTTCCGGGTGTGTGAAAAATCAGTCGGGTCGGGTCCGGGTATGAAAAGTTGCACCCGTGCAGGACTCTAATCCACGTATACCCAAGTGAAAAAATCCGACAAAAATCGTGTAAAATCAGACAAAATCATACACAAAATCATAAAGTCAGAATCTCATACCAATTCTTACTGTAAGATTCTTGTAAGATCTTGTCATGGCATAAGATTCTGATAAGATCTTACAAGAATCTTACAGTACGACTTGATGCAAGACATCTGACTTTGAAATTTTTTTGTACGATTTCATCTGATCTTACAGGATCATACAAGATCAGATGTACGATCATGCAAGATTTTACCGTCTGATTGTTTGACCTGGGTAGTAACATCCAATCCATGATATTGTGATTATGACAGGAATAGATTTTATCTTTTCATGATTGACTATCAAAAATCAACAAGTAGCTTCAGAAGTGCTTACATGATCATATAAAAAGATATTAAGGTATTCTTGTGAAATTGATCACCGTCACCAATAAATTTATGTCGAGTATTGATTATAGAAACAGAAAAATGAAACGAAAATGAAAAGGTAGAAAAAAAGAGATGAAGCAAAAAGGTGTGCGTATGCATTTCAAGGCAAAAAAAGAGAGATAAGCATGTTCTATTATTGGTATACCATTAACGTATGTCATTAAATGATATCCATTTTAAGTGAAATGATGTATACATTTACTATTAATCGTTTTACTCGATTGATATGAAAAAACTGGTCAAGAAGATTCTTCTTTATTTCATAAAATTCATCTCGAATAAAAATATATGATTATAGAACAGTAAATGATTAACAGCCATTGCGTGCATACTTTCACTAGTCGAAGATCTAGACTTCGATCTGTCAAGATTCTTGTTTCTATTGTCTGATTCTTGTGTTCTTGCAATTCTTACATGATTCTTGTTTTCTTGCGATTCTGACAAGATTTGTTATGTCTTCTTTTCGCTCACATTATTGTACTCAGTTATCAGCCAGACAGCAACGTGATGGTATGACAACAGAACGGAACAAAAAGATAATCTCCCTCCGCTGGAGTCGAACCAACGTCTTCTGCTTTTCGGGCAGCTGTACTACCACTATATTAGAAAGGAGCGTGTAATATTCGTTTGTTCCGTCTTATGATCGAAGGGGAACACTTCGGTCGTAACACTTCCCCACCACACGAGATTGATGAATGAGTGCTGTGTGTTGCTTCCCGGCTAGTGCACCAAATTGTTAGGTCATTTTCGCGTTTTCTTTATTATTCTTATTCCTTTCTTTTCAAAACCAAACAAGCGAATGAATCTACAAACAAGAAAAGCAACAAAGAATGTAATTCTCTCTCTTTCTCTTATTCCATTCTTTATCGTTCGTTATCCATGATGAAAGAGCCATTGAGAAAGAGGAGTAAGAATGCCATTNATATACAGTGATGATATCATACCAACATGGAGTCTCCTTATGTCAGGAGATATCTCTCCTGACATAACAAGATTCTTGTTGTATTATAATTATTGCCACTTTGACAAAATCCTTCTAATACAAATGAATTTCATTTAGGCATCCATACAGTTGCCTCGTTTCGGTACTATTATATTTTAATTCCGAATTAAACAAAAATATACAATAACTTCATACGTACAAAAACATTTGAGAAAAAAAAGAAAACGAAAAATAATCGAACAAAACTATCTATTTAAAAAAATACATATGTTACAGTTCGTCAGCGTCATCTTCATTATCATCTAGGAAAAAACTAAATAATGTTCAAACTTCTGTATCTTTATAAGTATATATACACAAGACAACACGTGATATTTCTCTTTAAGATAGGATGCAAATCGTTGAAAGGAAAAGAAAAAAGAAACTTGTCTGAATTTCAAGAAATTTGAAATATCTTGTAATTCTTGCCTGATTCTTATTTATCTGATCAATCAAACAAGATTATGTTTTTTTTGAATAACAGGCAAGAATCTTGTTTCTTTCCTTTTGCGAAGAGTCTTGTCTGAATATTCAAGAAAAACAAGAACCTGGACAAAACGAAGACAAGATCGTCGACTAGTGTTGTGGTCTCCTTTTAATGTACTGTTTAACCCATAGTATATAGATTATGAGCTGAAACGAAGACCTTGAGGATAGTGGCATAACTAGGATTTATCGGGTGGTTGGGCTGAGTCCTAACGTTTTTCCAAAAAGTTATGTCTGGTAATGCGAATAACTTCCTTTTCATAGAATAAGAATACAACAATGTATTCAACTTGAAAAACGTTTTTTTCAATGATGTTTTGTTTGAGTATTAACAAGAAATAAAGAATCACATTATGATGCGCAAAGTTTTACTATAAAAGCATTACTATTTTTGAGGAAATCAGCAAAATTCTCCATCTGTTTTTCGAAATTAATGTTGAAATCGTGTTCTACCTCTAAAATGAGTAAATCACTCTGCCAAGTATTCGACATTGTATTTTGTGCGATCATTTTTAAGCGAAAAATGATCATTCTTCACTCTTGTTGTGCGTTTAAGGCCACCCCCTCCCTCAAAAGTCGATTTTCGCCAAAGAAAGTCCAAATCGACTGAAATTTTCAACATATGTTAGGACTGGGGCGGGTACTCTACGATAAAAATTTCAGTTCGAAATATTCAAGTTTAAGGAAGTTATAAACTGAACACTGGTTAAAAATGATCCATTCTCCATCCTAGTTATTTTGCCTTTAACTATGTTTTTCGAAAATTTTTTTTACCATTCGATAGAGCATGTAAAGATGCAGGGCATCGCGTGCTTTGATTTTAAAAAAGTTCATTCTGTAAGCCAAAACTGTTTCCACAATTCAAAGTCCTTGAAAAAAGGCCAAAAAACTGCAAGTGAATTTTGTAGGCGATCTTTTTTAGGCACAAAAAAAAGCTTTTTCAAAAATCGGAGCACGAGATGCCCTGCGTCTTTGCATGCTCTATCGAATGGTAAAAACAATTTTCGAAAAACATAGTTAAAGGCAAAATAACTAGGATGGAAAATGAAAAAATATGATTTTGAGAAAAACATAAAAACATTTTCTCGAAAAGTTTTTGCTGGTTTTTTTAATTTTCTGCAATTTTCACGCGGTTTTTGAGGAAACCGACCAAACTTGTCCTACGTAACTTTTAATTCCGCACACGCTGAGCGCTTAATTAATTAATCAGTAATTAGAGATCAAAGACCTAATTATACTGCCGTTTTTGACATAGAGGACCTCTCAAAGATCACTAATTTCGGTCAAAAATGGTCTTTGGGAAAAAAACTATAGTGATTCTAAAAGAGCAGAACATGGGCTATCATTATGTACATTTAAAAGTGGTTTTCTAAATTATTGTTTGCTTCGAAAATGGTTCAACATAGAGATTATTACTGTTTAACTTTGAACTGTTCAACGTCTGCTTCAGAACTTAAATTTCATTGTATAGTGAAGAGAAATTAGTTTTCATTTGTGATGCAAAAAGATTGAGTATCAACTAAAAAAGAGGTCGGAGGGAATACAATCGTCCAATTTTTTATTCTGTCTAGCATTATAAAAAAATATCTTTTTTTTTTTAAACGGCTGGTGGTAGGGCGTACAGCCCCGATGATTGGACTGCGCCCAACCATGTCCTACCCTGGTTACGCCACTACTTGAAGATATGGGTTAATGAAAGCTTGATGAGAAGCAAAATTATCTACTTGGGTTTACATCAGTTATGAAACATGGAATGAAACTACTTGAAATGAAACAAGATTCAAAAAAGCATTGGCCAACTAGGATTATGATTCGGAAATACTGAGATATCAATAATACTTCCAAGAACACCCATATGAGTATCAAGCCAAGAAAATTTTGTTCTCTTAAAATCATAGCATAAATTTTCTGTTTATATTCAAGTTAATAAACGCCTTTCTAGAATAAATCATCTACTTCATCTGATTCTATTTGAATATTAATGTCAACATTGAACGATAGTGATAATGAATGATGAGCAAACATAGAATAAATATGAAAAATTGATTCAACGAAAAACGAAATTGATTTTATTCACAAAAATGTCCAAATCAAAATGAATATACTATTCGAATTATTGATATTTTGCAAGCTACTTGAATGGTATTCACATGCTGAGCAAATTAAACTCTATCTTTTGCCTCATTGACATTCTAGAAAAACTAGCATTTGTTTTTGATAGTTTGTTTAAAGCTTTTATTTAGTTTTGTTTTCCTAATATGATTGAATCATTTGAATTATTTCATAATATGTGTCTGTTGTCTTCTTGAAACCATCATTTCAAAACAAATTCTCACAGCTATATTATGAGCTTCAATGAGTCATATTATTCTGTTTTGACTTTCATTCCACAATGATACTGTGATAGTAAGGAAATTTAGTGAATTGAAACCTTATACCAAAGTAATAAATACAAAAATATAGTTGAAAATTGAAATTATAAATGTTATGTATTCAGTTGTACAGTAATGATTTCTACAGATCAAAATGTTCAGCTTCATTAAAATGGACGTGTTCAAGTTCGATAGAAATCACTAAAACATTGCAACATCAAAATTTTTTTAAGAGATAGACTGATCTTTTTTCATATTGATAAATGCGTACATCGCCAAAGCACTAGTTTACGAAATTAAATGAGCAATAAATAGCATCGAACAGAGAGTCTTTCGCTTGAAAGTAATTTTCTAGTCAAAGTCCTTGAAATATCACGAGACGAAAGAAAAGTCATAAAAACTGTCCAAATTAATTTAAAAGTGGTGAAAAATATTATCAATTAATGCTGAAGACGAGTGAGGATAATGGCAGCAAGAACGATTGCAATATTCATGTTCATCGACATTGCCGTGTTGCAAAAGTCAGTATTACAGCAGCAAAGTATAGCTGTGATTGATGCCTGCGTCCTAGCGTTACAGCCATTATTTGTACAGTCGATTGTATCATTACCAGAATTACCAGTACCTCTGACTGCTACAGTCATACCCATAGAAAATCCCTTGATTTTCTAAATACAGTATATAGAGAATGAATGTTGATAGATAAAACCATATTCGTCTACTTACCCAACACGAAGTGTTAGACGATACTGTAGTCACTCCGGTGGCACTGCTGTTAAACGGGTCATTGCAGCTGGGTATATCATAAGAGCAGGAGTAACACTGNNTACCAATGACGAGGAGTACCACGATGATAAACAATTGGTGCATACTTAATACCGACTGCATTGTCAAAAAAGAACTGTGACTCTATTGAACTGAATGAATCGGATAGGCGGCAGGTTTCAGATAGTGTATTAACGATTAATGCCTATCAAAAGAGTACTTATAGCTCATATATTCAGCAGGCAATTTATTTGCATCATCTCATTTATATTTTTAGAGTTATAGTAGATGTGGGTGCTACAAAGGACGTAACAACACTCACTGGATATATCGTCTAGTGTGGGGCCCGCAAAGGGCGTGTCGATGGAGTATCCGATGAACTATGAAACATATCTAAGATTGTATTAAAAGAAAATGTTCAAGTTCAGCAACGATCGATGAAACTTCAAAGATTTTTTCCATGGGCATAGTGTCGTCAATGACCCTCTATTTTTTGGAGTGTGAAAAATCACGGACTAATGTGAAGAATAATGTTCTATTTATACTGCAACGTTTCATCAAAATATTACTTCTGGTATAAGTACTAAAAAGAAAACATAACACCTATCGAGCACTAAGTTTGTAACTGATATTTTGATTTATCCATTAATAGCATGTGTGTAATACTGAGCAAACTATAGTAAAGATTTACCAAAAAACATTAAACATTAAATTTGTTCTCTTATTTAATAATTTCTGAGAATCGAACAAGCAGAATCTTACCGGATTCAAATTGAATAGTAACAAATTTTACTTTCAATATGATTATTAGACACCAAAAATTAATGCAAGAAAACACAAATAAACGCAACGCTTTTATTAACGCGAGTGTTTACTTGGTCATGCTTCAATACTCAAGTTTCGATCTGAATCATGACGATAATGATACTATATGTACAGAAAGAGGACGGAAAGTTTTAACAAATATAATCCAACGAGACCGTCCATATTCGTTTATCGTGATTGTATGATATAATGATAAACATTATTTCGCTAGTCATTTTGTTTACTTCGTATTTTCTACGTATCTGTAGATCGATGAAAGGCTTTAACATGCAAAAAAAATATTCGCTTTTACGTGCCTTATTTACACTTCACCTGTATTCATTTATGAAGCGTGTCTCAAAAATAAAAACATAATCAAATCGATATTTTCCTCTATCAAAGCGATGCAAAGACGGAGTATAATTAAATGAATGTATTCAATCAATTTTATCTATNATGGCACAATTGACCATTTCTATGGCAGAAATCACCATTTCTGTGGCACAAATGGTCATTTCCATGGCACGAAAGACCATTCCTGTGGCAGAAATGACCATTTCTATGGCACAAACGACCAATTCTCATGGTACAAATGACCAGTCGAACGGTACAAAATGGGCATTTCTGTGGTACAAATCACCATTTTGATGGCACCGAGGGCATTGTTACGGCACAAACCATGGGCGGCTCCATGACATGGGCATGGGGACAGTCCGCTCTCGATATGTCTTGAGTGGAGGGGTGAGCTGATCCCCCTACGTAACTTTGAGCTTACCATCACGAAATTTCTAGACTGTGTATTTTTTTGGCTAGGTAACACGCAACCTCTCCGCCGATTTATGCGTGTTTGAGTACCATTCTGTCCGTTTTCGTCTTCACTTTTAGTGCTTTTACTTGAAATCTTTAATTTTCGTCTAATTCTCAGTTCAGTTTCACTTATTCCCACCCCGTTAACACATCTGTTTAAAAATATCACCACCAGCTACTGGCACAAAAAACCGATTTTCTGTCCTGTCCATGCATTTCTTCTCCTCAGCACTGGCAGTCTAGGGCCCAGTGAATCGACTTTCGATGTCGATGAACGTTACTTGTGATTCATAATTCACATGTATTAATTTATTCGAGTATGTGTAGGATGCGACTGCTTGTTGCAGGATACAAATACAATACATCCAGCCACACTAGTCTAATCTCCTTTATGATTACATTACTTACTGTGATTTTCAATATTCATGAGTACTAACTTCGGATACCAAGTTTCGTACGAAGAACAGCTGCTGAATTACTGTAAACGTCAATTCTCAAATGCTATTCTAGAAATAAACAATCGATCTCTGAAACTCTTTGTCTTCTTTTTCCAAATGCCAGTAGTTCATTTTTAAGAACAATTTATTCTTGAGGGATCGAATCATGACAAATAAAATTTTGTAAATATCAGCATTTAGCATCAATGAAAAAATTATCATATCAGAATTTTTCACAACTTCTGAAACGATTATAAAACTCATTATATTAACCTTATTAGTTTTATATTCACGCAGTTAAAGTTACAAAAATTAACCATCACGATTATTTAGTATTGTGTTGATGCACATTTTGCTAAATTTCAAAAACGTTTTCTCATAGAAAATGTAAGGATGATGAATTTCAAGATCGTTCTCGAAATTGTAAGACGTTGTTTTCAGTGCTAACCGTTGAGTAATTGACATTTTTAAATATATTGATGTACTAGATTCAGGTCTATATAACTAATGCTTTATCATTTTGGATGTGGCAATGAATCTATACTCACACTCTGTACTTTTTGTATTCAGTTAAATGAAGAAAAAACATTTTTTCAGCGTTTCAATACAAAAATTTGCCAAAAATAGCTGAGAACGATAGACTTCCATTCATCAAATCGTCCAATTTCTTTTATCGATTTTGATCATCTCACTCATATTTACGTTAGCGTAGATAGACGAATTTTTAATACGCTTCATTCATTCTCTGTTTTATATCTGATGCAAAAGTAAATCATTGTTGAAATTACTCTGTGAATTATTTTCGACATGAACACATGTTTTAAATAAATTAAATCTTGAAATCCAATTTTAGTGCGATAGTGCGAAAATTGGACTTAGCAGATGTGAAACATATTTGCTCAATCTATGTTCTTATCAAGTTTCCAACATATATTTTATCGACGAAATCAAATATCCGACATTATTAACAACAAAAATCACAAGATACAGGTGAAGAGACAAAATAAAACAACTAGCTCTTATAATAATTGATTCAGTAATAATTTTGGATGACAGTAGGTATTGTGATACGAATTCATGCTACACCTTTGCAGGGCTTTCTGTCAATGCAATAAACGGAGAGTTTTATATGTTACAAAAAAACAATTATACCGTATTCAGCGACATATTTTCGAAGGAACAAATTCTTAGCTCGACTATGATTATTCATAATAATATTGAAAAATATATTGATTGTTTCTCTACACAAGCACACTCGAGTAACGAATCTTAAATCAAGATTACATGTATTTTCAACGTGATTAATAATCGACGTTATAATCATGTCGAATATAATGTTGAGTGTTTTGTTTTGACCCTAATATAATGCCATTTTCAATGCTTCTTTTGTTTTAATATTATCACTGAGTAGAATTTATTCTATGCCGTGACTCAATTTAGTACATTCCTTCAAAATAAGCATAAAAAGTAAATTAATAGATATGAAGGTGTGGGTGTGGGTGCCGGTAGAGAGATGTTCTCAGTCACAGCTACAAACCCTCACCCACATCCACAAGATAGTGCATAGTGTAAGTGTAAAAATAGGCTGTTTCGATGGGTTTCATCGGTCTTTAGAAGAGTAGTCATCCTATTCCGTGAATTTTGGAACTCGGTCAAACCTGAGCACTGTCCGATTCCCGGAATTGCACGGAATTCCGGGAATTAGATGGAATTGGTTCCGTGAGCGAAACTGGTTCCGGAATGCTCAACATTGCCGAATAGGATGTATTCTCCTTTAGAATGATGCATCGAACAGATAATTGCCTTTTCGAGTTATATACAAATGTTGTATGATACAAGGTGGCGTTTTTAGGTGGATGTGGTCGAACGCTCACTCATGTTATATTACTGATATACAGTACTGTTGTCGAATATTTATATAGCTCGTTTGAATTAATTTTCTGTATCAAATTTCATTCTGCTTGTAATCCTGCTTGGAACTTTATTTTATACTTTTTATACCATTCTATTCTTTTTTTTGTTATATTTTCTTTATTCAAATTAAGTTTTTAATGTTATTTTAATTTTATTTGTGATAGAGAGCCCTGAAGACTGTTTATTAATAAACAAACAAACAAACAAACAATACTAAAACGTCTCACCAAAATTAATTCAACATACATTTTGAATTATTTTGAATTGCAGTACCTTATTTAGAATTATTCTATTGTTATTTAATTTTCTACTTTATTCACTATTAAGAGAATACGCTTATTTCGAATTAATTGCAAAATGAACATAGAAAGTGCCGAAAGCATATGACAGTCTATTGAAAGAAATGTTCACATTGCCCAAAGTTAAATCAGATTGATTATGTTAAATATTGTCATGGATGAAATCATATTTGCTTCTCGGTATGATTGTGTATAAACAAATCAAAACTAGAAGTATTGATTTTATTTCATATGTCATTAGTAGACAAAGCATTATCAGAGAAGCATACTTTGATCAGATGCCATAGAATTTCATTTGATGTGTCTGTTTGTTTTTGTTTTTTCAATAGCAACATTCTTTTAACCAATGTCAGTACTACTCCTTTTTTTCTATAGTGAAAACAAAGAATTATTTACTAACTTTACCAATAGTGTGTAATGGCGTTTTTTTCTTTTGGAATCCATAGGATGAATCAGAGTAGAATTTCAGACCCATTTGAAAAAGAATCATTCATCAGTATGTGATGAGAAATGAAAAATCAATAGTAATTGAGTTTCTATATATACGTGCTGTTCCTCTTTTATTCAATCATATATCCATTAATTCCATTTTTTACTATTCTCAACTGTTGGGTACTATATTAGTCAGAATACATTTCCAAGACAATATGAAAACCAACAGATATTGTTTAGAACAGAGACATTCTTTGGCTATCTCTGAAAATACACAGCATCAGAATAGCAATGCGCTGACAAAAAATAAGGGGTAATGTTTTTGTGTTGTTCTATTCAAGTCTTTTAATTTACTTCTTGATCATAGCTCACAAGAACTTTGTATCGACCTTATATGTGGTTTGGTAATTGGGGCTCTGGTTGGAGGAATCAGTTTGGCAATAGTTATTACATTTTATTTTCAAGGTCAGTCAGCGAAATGTGATTATAGTCTGCAAATTCAGATCGATCAATCGTTCTACGTTTCACCTAGGAATTTTCATATCAAAACGCATGTTACTATGTGATTTAGTTTAACACCCAAACACTCAAGTCTTAGAATACATATCAAGGAGTGTGATGCATTTGAATCTTTCATCCAAGGTTCTTTAATAATAATAGCAGTGTTCTTCGTGTCTAGAAACATAAAATCGACAGAAATTTTCATGTTTGGGTGTGTTTTTAGCTTCCACTACAATGATTCAAACGATCACTACTTCAACAAGTACAACCGCTACGTCTGCTACTACTGAAACAACAACCACTACAGCCACCACAACAACAGCTACAACTACAACTGCACCCCTCACAGTGTGCCCCATTAGCAATGCTACAGGTGATGAACGCTCACATTATTCTCATGCTTTCTCTAAATAAAAACTATAATTTATTTATTGTAGCGAATAGCTATCTTTCGCCTGGTACACTCTTATTTAGCACATATACGGTAAATATTGCATGCTCCAGTTACATTCGGATAGCATGGCTTTATATTGCCCAATCAGCAAGTGAAACAATAACCATCGCAACATACAATGTTCCTGCCACTACGTATATAGACGACGTGTCTATTATCGATGTGAACACCTCTCAGGAATTACTTACTAATGGTGGATTTGAAAGCGGAGCAGTAATTTGGAGTGGCAGCGCTTCTAGTTCCATAACATCAGGCGGAAGCAGCTGTTATGATGGCAGTTGGTGTTATAGCGATGCCTTAACCGTTCCACATGGTAATATATCTCAATCTGTTTCAACAACTACTGGGCATACATTATCAATTAGTTTTTATATATCATGGGGCGGTACTGGTACTATTTATAATTACATTGCAATAACTCCTTGAAAACCAGCTAAAAAAGAAACCCTCTAGATACTATCATTTTCTCTAAATTTTTATTCTAGAAAAAAAAGCGCACTGATGAATCGCAAACATGATATATAGGGTGTCCATAGACGAGGCTGGTTGTGTGATACGTGGTATGGCTTTGAGTGTGTGAAGGAAAGACGCAAATTCACTTTTAAGGTTGATGTTAACTTTAATTTTGTTTTTTCTTCGGTTCAGAATACAAATACATAGAAGCAGGTACTCATACACGCCGATCACAATGAGATATTTCACATTATATAGATATAGACGATGAGAAAACAAGACAGAAAATACGGTATTGGGTCCAAATCTCGAAAAAAAAATCTCGAAGAAAAAATCTCGAATAGAATTATCTCGAAAAATGAAATCTCGAAAAATTTAAATTCGAAAAGTTCATATCTCGAAAACTCTCAGTTACGAAATCAAAAATCTCGAAAGAATTAATTATCGAAGGCAAAAGTTTCGAAAAAAGATTAGCTTTGAGAAGTTCCTCATGATAAATTTGGCCGATAGCTTTTGCCTCTCGATCGACTCGAGATTTGATATTTGCCAACATCTTGCGAATCTCTAATCGTTCAAGTACAGGCATATGAGTATGAGGATTTTCTGTGTATTTACGAAATTGATCATCAGAATTTAGGTGAACACCCGCATTACACAATTTGATCTCACATAACCAATAACTGACTTTCGCAGTGGATTTGTTTTGCTGATAAATATAACCATCAATGACGAGAAGACGTTTTTTCTTATTACTAATAAGAAATGAAATTGTAGGTGTTTCATCGGTATCGCTTGATGACATTTTTTTATGTAATGGAAATAAAAATAGTCAATAACAGACGTAAAAGAAGATGGTGTTTTATAAACGGCCAACGGGACGAGAGACCAATGAATGAAGACAGTTTGTGCGATATGGACGGTGTACAAAAAAGAGAAGAGAAATAAGAATTATCACTCGTGAGCACAGACCGCAAGAACGGACGAAAGAAAAAGAAAAGAAAACAGACCAGTCATAACAATATCTATTTTATATTGACCAAGTGTTCGTAGAATGAGAGGACATCTTTCAAGATTTGTTTTTTAGAAATGTGATGTAGCAAAATTGGTCGCTCTCCTTTAAAAAATCTAATTTTTTCTGGATTTTGCTTTTCGAAATATTAATTTTTCGAAATTTCGTCTTTCGAGATATTTTATTTCGGGATTATTTTTTCGAGATTTTCCTTTTTCGAGATTCTGTCTTTCGAGATTTTTTTTTCGAGATTTTTTCTTTCGAAAATTTCTCTTTCGAGATTTGGATAGCAATTCGGAAATACGAGTAAAACATAACGGTATGATAGCAACAATGTATAATCTTACGTGAAAACACAGATCAGAATACTCAGTAGTGTCAAACTTGAAACTTGAATTCAGTTGAAAATAGAAAATTTCAACTTTCAACTTTCAACTCACAGCGATATATGTATGAGTCACGATTATTCAGAATGCTATTGGTTTAAAATTTGAAAATTGAAAATTTCACGTTTCAATTGAATTCAAGTTTCAACTTTGACATATATGAGAATACTCATCCTCATCCTAGAACAACCGTATCCGCATATCATCAAAATACTGAGAAAATCAGAACATTTGGATAAGACATTGTTCACCATGCAGGCGGCATAGAAAAAATGATGGAAAACTTAACTGTAACTTTCTACGTTTCACTGATAAAAACTTAAACAATTCGGGAAAAACACTGGCTGATTGTCCATGAGGGCGTCGGTGTGGAGTCCGCGTTGCTGGTATGAATTTTCTCAGTTCTCACACTCACATCCTCAGGCTTAAAACAACAGTAGAGCATAACATGCTCAAATATTGCGTAAGTCTACGCAGATCTTCGCTTCATGTGAGTCAATATAATTACTTCTAACGTAAGTGACATCATTTGTATCTGTCAACATTCTTCAATCTATAGCATATATTTGAATTGCAGGTTTGGATTTTCGTCTAGTTTGTTAATTTATTGTATGTTCTAATTTTGTTTTCATGCATATTTTAACAATAACATTCATCAATCTATATATGATCTGTGACTGTTTTGTAGATCAAAAGACAAACCCTGAAATGAGACTTTGATGTGAAATAAATTAGCTCATGATTTTATGTCTGAAATTGATCGAGGAGTGTTATAAGTGGATAAGTACATTTCGATAAAAACCTTGAGGGCGTGAACAACGTCAATAAACAAAACTGAATAAAGTACTAAGAGCAGTCGTTTAAAAAAATAGTGATGGTATTATCAATGGCGTTGCTCACTGCTAAATCAAATTTGTTATTATCTTTGAATGAACCTAATGCCATAGACGCGCGACCTGTGCCAACTGTATAAAGTATTGGAGTCTGTAATATACCGTCTCCATTGCCGAGCATCACTCCAATACTATTCTCATAGGAGTTAATCAAGACCAGATCCAACTTACCATCATGGTTTAGATCAGCTGATAAGACCCAGGATGGACTAATGCCAGTAGAATACATTATTGCACCTTTAAATGTACCATCTCCATTGCCGAGAAGTACACTAACACTGCTGCCCTTATAGTTAGCCACTGCTATATCCACTAGAGTGTCATTATTGAAATCACCTGCTGTCACAAATGATAGACCATCGTCAACTTCATACTTCGCTTGATTTTGAAACGTCCCGTCTCCATTGCCGAGCAGCACGCTAACATAATTATCAAAGTAATTGGCAACTGCAATATCTAGTTTATTGTCATTATTGAAATCTTCTGCTATTAAAGAACATGGACCATGACCAACTTCATAAACTGTTTGATCCTGAAACGTTCCATCTCCATGACCAAGAAGTACACTGATACTATTGCTGTCGAGGTTACCTATTGCTAAATCAAGGTTAATATCGTTGTTGAAGTCAGCGATGGTCGCGAAGAATGGACTTATGCCAACTCTATATTTGGTTGGACTATGAAATGTTCCATCTCCATTGCCTAGGATGACGCTGACGCTGTTGTCATCGAGGTTGCCTACTACTAAATCCAATTTGTTATCATTGTTGAAATCACCTATTGCCAAGGAATGTGGAGTATCGGCAACTGTATACTTCGTTTGATTCTGAAACGTTCCATCTCCATTGCCGAGTAGTACGCTGATACTTCTGTCTAGGTCATCATTATTGGACGTTACTAGATCTAACTTAGTATCGCTATTAAAATCACCTGTTGCCACAAAAGATGGTTGTGAACCAGTGATAAACTTCTTTCGATTTTGAAATGTTCCATCACCATTACCAAGCATCACTTCGATAGTGTTACTACCAGAATTGGATACTATCAGATCCAATTTATTATTTCCATTGAAATCACCTAATATGACTGAACAAGGAAACGGGCCAATGATATATTCTGTTTGATTTTGAAACGTACCATCTCCTTTCCCAAGTAGTATACTAGCGCTATTCCCAAATGCATTGACTACTGCTAAATCCAGTTTAGAATCATTGTTGAAATCGCCCACAGTTGCAGAGAATGGATGAAAACCAACAAGATACTCTGTTTCATTATGAAATGTCCCATCTCCATTACCAAAAAGTATACTGACACTGTTCAAAATAAAGTTGACCAGTGCAAGATCTTCTTTGGTATCATTATTGAAATCACCTACTGTCACAGAATATGAATTGTCGGCAACTGCATATTTCGTTTGATTCTGAAACGTTCCATCTCCATTGCCGAGTAGTACACTGATGCTCTTATCATTTTCATTGTTGTTAGCCACTATTACGTCCAAATTAGTATCATTGTTGAAATCGCCTACGGTTACAAAGTAAGGTGAATGGCCAACTGCATACTTTATCTGATTTTGAAACGTCCCATCTCCATGTCCAAGCATCACAGTGATGGTATCTTCACCATTGTTGACTACTGCTAGATCTAGTTTGTTATCATGGTTGAAATCGCCCACGGTCAAAGAAGTAGGACTCGAACCAGTACTATAAATGAATTGATTTTGAAATGTGCCATCTCCATTACCAAGCAGCAAGCTAATGTTGTCACTTTCCGTGTTGGCTACTGCTAAATCTTGTTTGCTATCATTATTGAAATCACCTATTGTGACAGATTGTGGATAAGAACCAACCGAATAGGTTGTTTGATTTTGAAACGACCCATCTTCATTACCAAGTAGGACACTGATATCATTACTTTTGGCATTGGCCACTGCAATGTCCAGTTTCTTATCATTATTGAAATCACCTGATTTGATTGAAAATGGAGCATCGCCAGTCGCATATCTGTTGGGGAGCCCATAAGGTGTTCGGCAGACAGCTTCTAGAGAATGTAAAGACTAGACTTCATTGACCTTTTACTCTTTTTTCAATAATCAGAAGAAATTCTCACAGGTAAACTTGAATTTTTTTCACCCTTAATCTGCTCCCCATTAGCAACCTACCTGCTACATTTTTGTTGCAATTGTATGTTTCCAATACAATCAATAATAGCAATAGGATAAAAGCCATATTGGTTTGATGAAGTTGACTAGTTGAAAGTATAAATGAAAGAAACAAATGAATGCTTTACGATATCAGTTTCACTTAAGCCACACAATTTCTTTTTTTTAAGGAATACAAAAATGAAAGTCACAATAAAGGATTATACTTCGTTTTGATGAAAAATATACTAAAGCTGCAAGAAAAGATGAATATTGAAGGGGATCTTGACAACGGATAAAAAAGAGAGGAACCAGTTGAAACGTAGAATACAATAGCAATGGAATTAATATTTACCTGACTGAGCTGGCAATTGTAATTTACTTAAATTTGAATTTTTATCAGTTGTCAGATTATTCAATTGATATTCTTTTAAAGACAACCACCCCATCTCTAACGGNTTGTTTTCATCCGTGACATATTAAAATAAACATAAACAATCGTTTTGTATGTTCTGCATATAGACTTTAAGTTTTTACATTTTTAGTGAATACAATCGTATAATGTCTGATCCGATGCTCGAATATTTCATAAGAACATTATTATTAATGTATAAAACTTAATAATAAAAATATTTATTTAGAAAAACTGATCATTTTAATTACAAAAAAAAACAAACGAAAATCACTCATTTTAATTTATTGCATTTAATGATGATAGCCAATAGATTTATATTCAATGCTAATACCTTTATGTTTATGATTTGAATAAGGTTCATGTTTTTCACGAATCAACGTAAAATTATCAATGACCTTACCGCCCTATCAATTATATGTTTTTTTTTGAAATTTCTTCATCTAAATGAATTTCAATAAACTTACTTGATCATCTGATACTTGTTCCATATATAAATGAGTTGAATTTATAATTTTCATACGTGAATAACCATAATCATCCGAACGGAATGCCGAATATAATTGAGTTTGATTTAGAAAAGGATTATGTTTAGAATAACAACCTGCTGAGCCACTAATTACATGTGTTGGAGCACCGGGATTTGTATACGGTTCATTCCACGATCCTTCATATACTGTCCAATTATAAATAGGCCAAAGTCTTCGAAAATATTTAGAAAATGAATTTCCTTTTTTTCTCTTCGATATATGAACTACCTTTCATAGGAATGTTCATGAGCCCAAAGTTCTAAATCCACTCCATAATCATAAAACAGTTTTTCTAATCCGAATGTATGAATGTAGGGCAAACCGGAACGTGGTCGACTATCATAAAATGTACAATCATCTTGATTCGCATTTGAACAATACATCGGTTGATGGCCCATGGTGATAATCCATGGATATCTAGTTCGATTTTCGGGAGCTGTAGCCCATTGTAAATCTTGTTCAAGCCAACGATATTGATTAGCAATTTGTGCAAAACCGAATTCCCACCAAAAATAAACTTCCGTTGAAAAACTGATGATATGTGCTAAACCAAAATTATAACTATACCAAAGATTTTCACCATCACCATTGGATGGCATCGAAAAACGAGATTTATAATTTGAAAAATTACTACACAAATAAGGAATTTCATTTTTTTGCAAGAATTCATATGAAAATAATATTTACTAAGCTCGTTCATGATTTCCAGGAGCGACCATATATGGAACATAGGCAGCTATCTCTTGAATTTCATTCATAAATTGATCACCAACTCGGCTCTAAAAATCACATGTTAGTTTTCCGTGCCTAAATCGAGTGAACATTCAAGTTTCACTAAAAAAACAAACCTGATCGGCATCCATATCTAAAATAAAAAGATTACGAAAAAATCTATCGATTTATTCAATTCCATTACCATAAGCAAAATCTCCCACATGTAAAATTGCATCATAATAATCGAGTTGAGCTTCTCGTTGTAAACGTGCTAAACTCTGCGCATTGACAACGCCTAAATCTCCATAGACAGCAAACGATTTTCGATTTTCATCAAGTATTGTTCGAAACGAATATTTCGCACTCCAACCAGCTGGACTACCGACATGATACACTAAATTTTGCATACAAAAATCAAACCAAACAGGTCAATCATTACTTACTATAAACCGTATCCATTGTTAAATTCTTTAAAGTAGCTCTATACATGTATAAAACTCGATGTGCACTACTACCATCGATAAATTTTGACATCGTCGCATTTTCTCTTAACGAAAATGATTCATTCCATAGACTATATTCTACATAAGTTTCATTTGTCAATAGCTGTGTACTCCAAGTGACAAGCATTTCATTTGAAATACCTTTTTTTTTATACAAAAGCAATCGAATTAAAATCAAATTTATCTTAGCAAGAGCGACAACCTGTGTAAGACAAATGAATTTGTTCAGGTTGATAATTATCTCCCATTGTAGATCGCACACAGAACAATACCGATATCAAAATTAAATAGAACATTTTTTTTTTCTAAAATGTAGAAACTTGTTAACAAGATGTGTTGATAAATATCTTTTATCTAAAGCTGTTTCTTTTTATTACAAACGAAAAAAAAAACACGATATTCATTTGATATCCTAAGCAGCTCGCTTCCAGAATTTTTTCAATTCTTCTGGTGGTGGATCCGGATGTAGATTTGTTACAACACCAGTGCCAACGGTTTTATTCTCTGCATCACGTAGTGTAAAACGAACACCTTTTTCCAAAACCTAAATAATTTTCTTGTTTTGAAGAAATAAGACAAATTTTTCTATTTAAACAAACCATTCTTTTGCTTGTGTATAATGTTAATGTTGCATCTTCACCAGGCATAATCATTTCTCGACCTTCCGGTACAATGCCTTTAACACCAATGTCAAATGTTCGACAGTACATTGTCAATACGAATTCTTTTGGTACCGGTTCTTCACGGCCACTTTCTTCTTTCGATAAGAAATAAGTCTAATCATGAGAAGACAATCGTAGAAATTTTCAATAATTATTCGACTTGGTGTTTTTACTTGACAATCAAACTTATTATACATTTTTAATGAACCCGGTTTACCAACAAAAACACCTCGTCGTACATCGTCCTTTTGAATATTTTTCAATAAAAGACCTAATTGATCACCTGGTTGAGCTTGATCGATTGTTTGATGAAACATTTCAAGACCTTAATCATAGAAATTTCATCACTATTTTTGTTTAAGAAATTAGTTCCAAATGCTTACCTCCAATGATGCCTTTACCAATTTTATTATGTCCAACGACTTCAATCGCATCACCTTTTTTCGCAGTACCACGTTCAACACGTCCAGTAACAATGGTTCCTTTGTCTTTAGAAAAAAATCTATGGTACTCATATCTAGTTTCAATAAGTTTCTCTTACTCGGGATTGAATAAACATGTTCAACAGGTAATAGAAATGGTTGATCGACAGCTCTCGGTGGTACAGGAATGTATTTATCAACAGCTTCGAGTAATTTTAATACAGATTCTTTGCCTAATTGAGGATCTCGATCCTACAATAAGATTTCTTATACTTCCAAAAAAAGATCAAGAACCTTCTCAACAAACTTCAAGTGCACATAGTGCTGAGCCAGGTATAATTGGCGTATTTTCACCATCGAAACCAATTTGTGTTAATAATTCCCGTAATTCAAGTTCAACCTAATACAATCGCCGGTGATAATAATCATCATCAACAAAAATTTGCACTTACTAATTCAAGCATTTCTTTATCAGCTGCATCGGCTTTGTTCATGAAAACGACAATTTTTTCGATTCCAATCTTTGAAAGAAAATAAAATATTAGATGAAACTGTGAACTATCGCATTACTTGTTTAGCAAGAAGTAAATGTTCGCGTGTTTGTGGCATAACACCATCAGTTGCAGCAACAACAAGAATAGCACCATCCATTTGTGATGAACCTGTGATCATATTCTAAGACAAAGCAAAAACGATTAGAAATCATATTCTAATTTGTCTATACTTTAATATAATCCGCATGTCCAGGACAATCAACGTGACCATAATGTCGACTGACTGTTGAATATTCAATATGAGCGGCATTGATTGTAATACCACGTTTTTTTTCTTCGGGTGCATTATCAATGTCTTCATATTTCTTTACTTTTGCCAACTTTTTTTCACTGAGAACTATTTATCAAAAAACAAATAGAAACAAGAGAGAAAACGTTGTTTTCTTCAATGTTATCATACTGCGTGTAATAGCAGCTGTCAGAGTTGTCTTTCCGTGATCAACGTGACCAATCGTTCCAATGTTAATATGTGGTTTATCTCGTTTGAATGTTTTCTTTTCAATAACAACTTGCGCGAGACAACGACGAAAATATTTAGTCACATTCGACATATCAGTAATTTGTTGCTAAAAATAGATTAGATTTATACATAATGAAAACTGTTTGACACGAAGAAAGTAACGGGTGGGGCAAATTCTTGCATTTGATATAACTCCGTAATGAAATGTCGTAGAGACTTGACGTTAGAAACAGGAATGTGTCTAGTACAAATTTTTTTCGAAGACTACACAATGATTTAGTATTAAAATAATTGGTATCGCATGCAAGAGAATGAACAGAAGACAATGTAATTCAAAATTTTTCTTCTGAATATCTGACAGAAAAACTGTGTCCTGTTCCAAATAATATCGTTCGGTAGAGCTATCGACAGTGATCTTAAAAGAGTTCGTTATGAAACATGTAGAAAATAATAAAACGCGAATGAGACGATTTCTAAAGCCAAACAAACTTTCCACACCTTTTTTCTCTAAGATTTTTGCACTAGACACTTTGCTCTTTCTTCTAAAGAAAAGCCAACAGGAATATCCTACGTACTTGTATAAGACATCGATAAGCAGGTGTAGCATGTCGTAGACCAAGCATGGTCCGTGTCCCTAACATTTTAAGATCTAAAATATCAAAATAATTATTTTTTTTGTTTTTACTATGACAAGAACGATCATATCGTTTATTTATCTACTCTAAACGTAAATATCAGTCTATATGCAGCAGAAATGATTAATTCTTATCATTTCGATTGATAGATAAAATATTCGATGAATATTTGAATTGTTCAAAATGAACTTTATCCGATGACCAATAACCAAAATTGGCTTGTTCAAGAAATAAAATCATTGCTTGCTTTTGTTGAAAATAATCTTTATTGAATTTTTTTAATTCATTGTATGTCATTTGTATATTACATGGTTGGCACATTTTCAAACATAGATGTTTAAATTCACTTAATAATGTTGCTTTTGATATAATACTAACACCTCTAGAAGGAAATTGTTTTTTAATATTTCGATTTACGTTAGAAGAAAACCAGTTACCCTTTAGTAGGCCGGCCAGTGGATGCATCGATTAATTCACCGGGATAAGCTCTTGACCATGAATAACTTAATTGATGATCAAGATCATTGTATGGTACAATAGCAGTTTTCGGTCGACCTACAAAATTTTTATATTGAAGAAAACGTGAGTAGAAAAACAAATTATTTTCATACCAATTTTCGGATGATGAAGATGAATGGTGGTTGATGCTGTTCTACTCAATCGACAGCAATACGCACGTGACGTATGTTGTTGTTTAAAACCACTCACTATCGTGAAAACGAGAGTTTTTCATCTTGTGAAAAAAATCTACTATAAAAATTTACTATGCGTAATTGAAGATATTTTAATCGGTTCAATGAGTGTTGAAAGAAGAGCACCCTGTACACCCAAAACATTCCATTTGAGAATTTTATCACTGCATGACATCATACCAAATTGTTGCCGAAGAGTAGCAGCTATTGTGTCCGTACCTTCTAGATATTTGTATCGTAAGCGACCTTGCTCGTGTGTTTCATAGATCGGTGCATGTGTTGTCATTCTCATTTGTACCTAAATTTCAGTCGATACTATTCATCGATTTCAAAAAAAAAAGAGAAAATTACAGCATCATAGGCACTGAGATAATTATTCGTATCGGCTGGAAGAAATTCTTTCGCATCACCATTCGGTGCTTCGGATAAAACTAAATGAAGCGTTACATTATTGCGTAATTGTAATTTTTCACCACGAGAATCAATAAAGATATTTCGATGTGGAGGTATACCATGAGCTATTTGATGAAGTTCATCATAGAAATATCTAAAAGATTTTTTTCAGTTGTATTTCTCGTATAGGATAATAAAACGTTGAATAGCCTACTGTAATAGGGCTCGTCGTGCCATAGCTAATCCATGACAATCGAGTAAAGCACAACCATCATCATCGATAGTATCCGGTGATGAACATCGACTACCGACGCCAAATGCGACGACTTTCCCCTCATCATGTTGACCTATTGAATTAGAATAGAATAGAGAATTATTGTTAATTTCTTTTTCGTTGTTATGAACAAACTTTTTTTTACTATAAACGCTGCATAAAATCGATTTTCTAATGTCCGGAAAATTGGTGAAGTCTTTTTATCACGATGATATTTAATAAAATCAACAACTAATTGACAATGTTGATCAAAAATGGATGACGACATTGCATATGTACCATTGACTTGATCGTCTGAAGTGAACCTATCTAGGCGTTCACCAACCTAGAGTCCATTACTCCACGTTATACTCGTTTATATACATATATTGTAACCCATATAGGGAATTATCAATAGTTGTCCTTAGTTGTCGAACGAATTTTATGCAGAAAAAAAGTAAAGTATTTTTTTCTATTTCGTTCAGAGCATAAAGTGCATATGCTTAAAATTCAATAGGAATCAAAGATCTTCAAAGAAATCTAATAGTTTTAAAGTATTTCCTCAGACTATGAGCTTCTGTGTTTCTCTAAACGATATAATTGAGATGCGCGTTCAGTGATCACTGTCATCGAGCGCCACCTTTTATTTTCGTCACAAAGACCGAATGTATTTTTTTTCGATGGCGATTTTCTACATATACATAAAAGTCTATATAGCCTATCTCAATCATTTCAATATTTCTTTGTTTTAAATAGAAAACAAGTTCATCAGTATTTTTATATTGTGTCGTGTTTAACTGACGATGGATGCAGATAATAATAATGCGAATTATTCATCTTCGGACGAATGCGTTGTTCTATCTGTAGCTTCTCTCAATCGTACTTATTCCACAGAGACCGATGGTTCGAAACCATCGACACCCAACCCACGATTATCAAAAACTGAATTGGTGAGTGCGACAAAGAAATTCTATGCTTGAGAAAAAATGAAAGTTCTCGTTTTCATAGGTTCAAAGAAAATCTGAACGAGATGCAAAGAAGGCAGAAGAAGAAGCAGTTAGAGCAGAGAAAAAACGTCTTAAAGACGAATGTAAGTCGATGGATTTTT
>OENM01000923.1:31952-51710 GCA_900239745.1 Rotaria magnacalcarata
AAAGCAGAAGAACGAGCTCGAAAAGCCGAAGAACTTCAATTGGAAAAAGCTCGCAAAGCAGAAGAGCTTCTTTTAGAAAAAGCACGTAAAGCTGAAGAACTTCAATTGGAAAAGGCTCGTAGAGCTGAAGAGAAAGCTCGAAAGGAAGCCGAGATTGCGTAAGAACTCGAGGTTATTTTTGTTTCCTATCACTCCTGCATTTTATTACAGAAGCAAAAAGGCTGAGCAAATTAAAAAAAATGAACAAAAACAAGCAGCTGCACAAAAACAAGAACTATGTCATAAGCAAATGGCGACGTATATGGATAGATTTTTTAAGCCTATTGAAAAACAGGTAAGAAGAAAAAGAATTTTTAATTTTAACAGAACAAAATTTTCTATTTAATTTAGAAAGAAGGACAAACATCAACAGGAAGTTTGAATAGTATCGTTCAACGATGTACCACTGAATTTGACCAACTGGTTTCGAAACAGGTTTGCATTGGTGATTTGTTTTTAAAATCTCTATTCTTCTTCGTATAGGATGTTAGTTTCGTATCGGATATCATTGAAAATATAAAAGCTATGAAAAAACTCGACCTGGAAACAAATTCACGTCCACGTCTGAACAGGTTTATATCGTTTTTTTTTGTACTCGAAAAACTTCATCGCCTTTCTTCTAGTGATTCCAATAGTAATCAAGTCATAATAATATCATCTTCAGCAGCAACAACTGCAAATAATCCATATGTATTAAAAACTCGATATATTCATTTTCCAGAAAAATATTTTAATCGTCCACCCTACTACGGAACATTTAAAAAAGCTTTAAGTACGAATGTGAATCCATTACAGCCCGAAGCGTCGATTGACAATGTATGAGTTTCTTGGTGGACAGAAACAAATCGATAGTTGTTTTCTTTTCATAGATTGATTATGCAGTTGACTCCGAAGGCGAATGGGAAGAACCCTGCAAAGATGGTGAAGAATTACGATCAGATGCTGATGATTTAAGTGACGCTGAAATAATGGATGACGACAGTGACACTGATTCATTCATTGTACCGCATGGCCATTTATCAGACGACGAATTAAATGAAGATGAACAACAACAAGTAATGAACGAAAATTTTTTATTTTGATAGAGACTTTCGTTTTTCGGCGTTTAGTCTACATCGACAAAGCAAGCTCGTGAAGCAGCTAAAACTCATGTATGGGATAAGAAAGTTGCGCGTTTAAATCAACAACGAGAATTAAAACCTTTATTCGGCTGTATTCATGATCCAACATTAGATGTAAAAGTCAAATTTGAATTATCGAATTATCTTCATCAGTTTCAAGTAGATTTTTATGCAAAATTTCATCACTGTTTTTCTCTAATGAAATTTATTCTAGAGAATTCTCGTACCAAAAGAAATCCTCCAGCGAGTTGAACCGGATGATAAAGAACAAGAAATAACTGATGAAACAACTTCAAAAAAAGTATCAAGAAAAAAATCGTTAGTTTCTAAAAAAGGTAAAATTCGTCGAACATTACTTTACTAAGATAGCGTTTTCTTGTTAGCCTGAATATTTGTTGATCTTATCATCGAAAAAACGAAGTTGAGTTTTATCTCTTCAACTGATATCGTTTGTTTGAGCTGAAATTTTCATGAAGAACAACACGTTCGTTGTTCAGCAGTATAAATAGAAAGAAACCGAACCCTTTCAAGGTTTAGCTATCAATTAGAGAGATTCTTTCATTAGTGACACCTTTTATGGTTTCGAACAATATGATCTCAAGGGCACTCGTATTAGTATTCGTTGGTAACATGTTTGTTTTTCAAATTAGTTCCGCCTGTGACGGATCAACAACAGCCGGTAGCAACTAATCCTCTAGTTCTAACACCAACAGTTAAACGAGCTGGTTCAGCAACGAACATCGTCGAAGGCGCATCACCATCCAAACGTCGCAAAATGAATTCCAATGAAAACTGTTCGATAACTGATGATACAGATGTGATTATGGGTAAATAAAAGCTTAATTTTGTTTTTTTCGTTTAAAATAAATCGTTTCTTGTTTTTGTTTTCGAAGCTGATATTGAAGCGATGACTACAAGTAAAATGAATGTACTAGAAGATGCAAGTAATGTCTCGGACATAAAATCTTCGCCATTGACAATTATTTCCAACGATGAAATAAAAATTGAAAGTACACCAATATGTACACTGCTTATACCAAAACGAAAACAGCCACCTGCATGATCTTTGCTACCCTAGTCATATAGGATGTCGATGTTGCTATTCATCTGTACTTGTAAATACGCTTTATTATAAAACACAAATCTCTATACATTTATTTTCGTCTATATTTGATGTAACAAAAAAAAGCATACTACTGATTTGTCTCTTGTGATTACATATTAGTTGATATTTCTTTTCTGTCTTGTTCCTATATAAACAGTTTTTTTTTTTATATTTCTCTTTTCATAAAAGAAAAAGGAAATGAACAAAGATATATATGTGAAAGTTATTGTTGAGAATAAAAAAAAAAGAGAAACAATTATACAGAATTATTTTATTGGCAGTTTTTGACGTGCGAAAAATTATTTTTTCTATTTTAGTCACGTCTAGTAGATTAAGGACAGAGAAAAAAAGAATGACGAAAGAACGAATAAAAAAAAAGAAGGACACATCTCTGTCTTCCTCCTTCGAAAATAATACTCATTTGTATTATTTCGCATTATTATCGTATACAGCATTTACCTTGGTTATCAATAATCATGAAGCAATCAAATTAAATGGTTGTGTATCGCTTGAGTAGGCCCGTCGTATATTTTCTTTAATTGTAATCTTGACATTTACGATCGGCAATTATAAGAGTAAAATGGCAACTAGCTCTGCGTCTGATGACGAAGAACTTGTACATACGAAAACCCTTTTTCGACGTTATTCAAAAGGTCCTGTTATGTTTAATGGATGTTCACCGTCCGGTGATGTTGTTATTATTGATAATATAAGTCAAAGAAAATCATATAATATAACTGGATGGTATATTGAACGAGAGACAGACACTCAACCATTACTTCGATATATACTTACAGGACAATTTATTATTCCACCGTTGACAACCATAGAATTATGGTCGAGTACAGCAACACAACTTCCTGTACCACCGGAAACTCAAGAACAACAACAGCAATCGTTTGTTTGTATAAGAACTAAATTGCCAACCTGGAACATCGCTCGACGATGGAGTGTTACTCGACTTTTTGATCATACAGGCCGTGAGAAAGCCATTTTTTCGCATAAAACATTGACACCTATAGATGAAGGAAAAAATCCACAATAACAAAAAAACTAAGCAGATAACCTTAGCGCACAACGTCAAAATAGCGTTGACTATTTACCCGTTTTTTTTCAAAATGTTAGCTTTATTTTTACATACAAAAATCAAATATCAGTAAAATAAAACTTAATTAGTAGTCTATTATTGTTCATTCAGCATCGCTCGCTCACTATGTCATAAAGACTTCTGATTTCATTCGTTTTTCGTACTATGAACTTATGCAAACAAGTTCGTGATGAAATACTGCTGAAGTTTATCATTTATTAATCTTTTTTCTTTTTACAGTCGCACTTTCTATGCTTCATTACATCGATTGGCTTCTCTCTTTGTTTGGTATCATGGGAAAATGCTGTACGTTAGATATTATTTTTATGGTTAATGTTGCACACGTGTATAAAAAAATGAACTAAACATAGTTACTCATATGTTGATAATTAGATGATTGGCGACGATGAATTAAATCTTTATTTTTTTGTTAATATGTTACATATACGTAAAATACAAGATTTAATTTCAATAAGCATTATTTTTAAATTTCTACGTAATTGACAATCAAGATTAACGATGAGGTGATCGTTGTGGTCGTTTCAATAATTCTTTATTAGCGAGAGCACGTCGTTCACGGTAATCAACAATTTGACCCATGTAAGCAATACAATTTGTTTTCATCGAGAATTTCATTTTGTACAACCGCAGAAAAATCATGACTGTCGCTATAGGATGGAATTTCTAATTCAAGTCAAACGGTTAAATATTCGACGATTTCAATAAAATTACTTTTGAACGGAACTAATAATAAGATTTAAATTTGTATTTGATAAATGTGCATTGTTTCATGCGTTGAAACAATATCAGTTTGTAGAAAATTTTCAATAACATGTGCATGTTCAACAAAACGTTTTAGTGATTTTTCAGCTTGTTGTTCGATATTTGTATAGAGTTCAGTGAAAATCTTTACATTTTTATCAATATCCATTGATTTATTTTTTCGATATGAACTGAAGAACATTTATGAAGGTAGAACGTCAGTTTATTGTCTAACTGAAATACTTCTTTCGATCAAGTCAATTGATGATGATCAGAACTTTTGGGAGCATTGATTTATGATTCAGGAAATGAAGCACTCTGATCATCTATTTGCCAAAGAGTCTGTTCCCATCAAAACCATTGTCAACAAAGTCAATACTTGAAAGGGTTCCATGCTGAGTGGAACTCCAACAACAAGTCCTTTGAAAAATAAACGTTAACAATATTGAAGTAAGTCAGGTGTGGGCGTGGATGTCCGCTACATCCGCACCCACACCCACCCTCAAGCAGAAATAAAACTGTTTTATTTCTGTAGTGTGTTTACGGCCTTACTGTCATAGATGATGAAACATTGATCGGTTCGAATTGTTTTTTGGTGAAATAGAATTAATACTTTTTAACGATGTTTGTAAACATTGTAATAACAAATGATGAATTTGATATTCTTGTAGCAGAGCATTCGATGAATATATAGTCGGTTCTTTCTTTTTATTCACATTTATACAGATTCTTCAGATAGCATGTGTTTATCAAAATAATGTTGGTTTTCGAGAATTTAAATAAAATATATACTTGCAAGCATCGAAAGCGCTTAGATCTTGACGTTTTAAAATATACTGTGTGCTAATTTAATCAATTATTAATCCTAAGTACTATTTAAAACTTTGTATTTAAAGCAAGCCAGTAAATCCAGGGGTTACAACTACACTTTGTTGTATTTTAATGCAGAAAATCAAAAGTTAACAATATCGTTCGGCAGCAATGTATTATACTAAACGTAAGGTACGAGTAACAATGTAAAACAACCCATGAGAATCAGGGTACGTCGGAACCGATCGGATCCACTGGTCGGATTGAATCTCCTGGGAAATGTGCGATTGTTGAAAAGAAGAAATGATACCCAGGACGAACAATCCGATAGTCGGATCCTAGCGGAAAATTATCGGATCCGATGGGAATTCGTCGGCAGTTGGCGGAATCCTTGCTATTGGATTCCGACAGGAAGTTGTCGGATGTCGGAAAATGCCTGAATGACCCCGGATCTTGTCGGAACCCTAAAAATCCGACACTTTCAGACATCCGACAACTTCCTGTCGGAATCCAATACCAAGGATTCCGACGACTTACGACGCATTCCCATCGGATCCGATTGGGTGACTTCGATCTGGGTGTTTAGAATCGACGAATATCGATTAATCGACAACTCGCGACCACTATCGATGGTAGTCGTCGACACAGTAACATGTGAACTCATTTTGGTTCATGTTTTAATTTGAAAATGATCATTGAGTATGAAAACTAAACACGGCTATTTTTTCAGAAATGTGTAATTATTTGTATAATCGTTGTTGGTTGTACTCTTGAAAGAAGTGGGGCTGATTAGAAATAACAGGTCCATTTTGATTGATCCAGCGGAAAAAAAAGTTCACACAAGTAAAACAGAAGAATAATGAATCATTTACACTAAGCACTAATTAGTCACATTGTTTTTCTTTTGGATATTGCAGTATCCGAATGCTTGAGAGAAACAAAGAAGTTTGCTTTTTTCCCCTTTGTTTCAGATATAGAACTGGCGTTTGTTAATCCGACATCTTACACGTATATTCAATGTTCGTTTGTGACGGATCAGATACTTGAAAGATGCTCAATATTGTTCAATAACAACTACGGTATCTGGGGTGATGATGCCCCTCTTCATAGCAACAATGCATTAAAAGCCGACGCTCGTGTTAAACTTGGAATCAAGCGTCTTCGTGAGATGATGCTGTTCAACGATCGCTGTTTTCTTGTCATTGGAGAAATACGTTCATTTGATAATAATCAGTTTGAACTGATCGGATACACCTTCTGCACATCGGCTAAATACGATCGATTAAACGGCGATGCCATTTGGATTACCCAATTGGTTGTTGGCGCTTCTTACCGAGGTCAAGGTGTCGCCGGAACCCTGCTTTCCATGGCTAAGAATAGCATTGCAGATGCTGTAATCATTGGACTCGTTTCTTCACATCCGCACGCAGTGATCGCGCTTTCGAACGCTTGCAATTGCGTTCCAATCGACTTGAAATTTATTGCTGATCATGCAGAAGATGTCATTCGAGCGTGCAACGTTCCTTATCTTTCACAGGCTCAACTTGTCGGTTCTATTTTCAACAGTCAACCTCTTCTCACTAACAATCAGCAACCTGTTTCGCTCGCCAAAACAGACTTTTTCGTTGATCACAAGGAAGTCTTGGCCGCTCTCGAACATATTCGCGACAGGTGGATTCTCGGACCTCTTTTGGATGGTCACGAATTTTTCGTCGTGTTTCCAGCCACCTGCGTTCGCCATTCAAGGACTTGGCCGAGTGAATCTTCATGTAATAGTTCACCATAAGAAAATAATCAACAACATCTTGTCAAGTTTAATTGATGAGCAATTAAGTTTTTTTGCTAAATTGAATTTGTGTTTCCATCATTTTCATGTCACAAATAAATATCTTTAGTCGGTCACTGTCGACCAAGATCATGTTCTCATAACAATTGTTCAAACAGATTAGCTGTTTATCAGTATAAGTTAAGTAGAATACGAAACCTTATGACAAATTTTAAGCAGAGGGAATAGAAAAATGAAGTTGTTTTGCTGTTTGAAATCGATTCATAGTTCAACGAGTGTAGTGTGTAATGTAGCCATTAAATAGAATTCGTCTTCGATGATCATCGAACCAATGAAAAGATGGCTTATAAAAACGAAAAATATTATATTCTATGATGATCAGATCCTGGTCAACAAGAAAATCTTTCAGAATTAAAAATCAATAAAAGGGAAAATGAATAGGGATGAATGTAATTAGTTTTGGCAGTTCTTGACGATGATTGAAGATAGAACCATCACCGTCAAGATAGTTTCTGGATCGTAAGAAGTTCTTGCTTGACGAGAATGTTTCAAAAAAAATTAAAGAATCAGTTCAAACTACTTTCTTACAGTGATGATGATGTGAGCTGTTTCTGATAAGAATGTAGACTTGATTAATGCAATCTTTGTGAATGAATCGGAATTGTTAGGTTTTACCGATGTAGAGAAATATTTCAGGAATCAAATGAACGATTTCGACCAGCAACTCAAAATAGATTAAGATAAAGTTGAAAGAATTTCTGGAGAAAGAATAGCATTCATGAAAATAAATTACCAACAATATTTTCTTCATATAAATATATTAACAAAATACTATACTCATAAAAAAAACAACAATGTATCATTATGATCAGAGATGTCGATAGGCTACTTTTTTCGGCTTGATCTGTAGGTATTTGACAGATTGAGTTGTGTGTGAGTATCAATGCATTACAGACTCACACCCTCTTTGTTATGACCTGTGGTGAGTGTGGATTTTCTGTCACAGTGGGGGGTCGAAATTTTTACTTACAAGCTTCGACATACCTTTTAGATCATGCTTCACAAAATGGCGTTTAAGGCAGCATCTTTTGAGTGATGGCTATCTTTCAGATGCATTTTTACCAGGTTCGACTGAAATATGATCTTCCTCATAAGAGCGCTTGATGTCACTTGTATCTTAAATTTAAGTAGGTTTACTATATGATGATTTATTTATAAAGTATAACTGAGTATTGCGACGAACGTGAAAATGATTGAGAATAATTTTCTTCTCTTCACTTAAAAAAAGAATTATTTTTCCATTTCTTTCTTTGCATTCATCTTACTCATTCTTACGCATCAGTTAAATACGCACATGCTACTTGTTTTTTATATATTACTTAGACAACAGCGTCAACAAGAATTCTAAGTGGCATCATTCTCTTGGTAGCTCTATTACGCATGATTTATTATTGATATCTGAGGAAATAAAATAAGTGGTAAGTAATGATTTCTTTTCTGTTATTATTATTATTAAAATATGTCAGACGACGATCAATGTTCAATACATACAACTCATTGTCCTTGCACGATACATTATTTAATTACTACGAAACACTAAATAAAGTTTCATGATAGTTAGCTGTTGAGTTCTTTTGCAAAGCTGAATGGCAGACGAGTCCCATTTACTTGATTCTCGACGAATCGTTTCAGCCTGCTAAAATATTTTCTATTTGAAAAACAAATGCTTGTAAAAATAATGAATCAAACTTTCTCTTTTTAAAACACAATTAGAAACTAAGGAGATGAAAACGTCTCTTGCTCTGCCACATCTATCTTTAGGAGATCAACAATTATTTCAATTTCTGTTCGTATTTACTGCAGCTTCAGTTGCGTGCCATGTGAAATGTCAGACTGGAAAGAAGAATAATTGCCTTTAGCCAACCAAGTATATTTTTCTTTCACTTTTTGATATTGTATTTAAATTTTAGTTTTGATTAGTCCAAACAATGACACAAAAAAGCATTGAATGGTTTTGGAAATCGAACGATAATCCATTTTCAAATGAAGAATCAGTTGATTGGAATCGATATTCGGACGTTGAAAATGCAATTATCGAAGAAGCATTTTCGACATTGAAGAAAACCCATGTTATTATCGACGATTATCATATTGATTTCGAGCATCGAGTTCAAATTGCAAACGATGACAAAACCAAACAACGTCCAATCAAGCGAGTAGAAATGAACAAAGAAGAAGGAGGACGGTTGCGAGAAGCACGTTTCATGCCAAATCCAATAGTACCTAGCAGTTCGTTTCATGGTTTAGTTGGATTGAGAAAGATTTTTATCGACAGTTTCATGAAATCCATCGATCTTAAATCTGTCAACGATTGGGAAAAGCGAAAATATGAGATTGTAGAGAAAGCAAAATTGGGAATTCTGCATGAAGGACAACTCGTTGGAAAACAATGCGAAGCGAACTGGATTGTTGAACAGTTAGAAAAAGTCAAAGACAAAACAAAGAAAGACATTGGCGAATGTTGTGTCTATATTTATACTCTTGAATCATTTCTTTACAAAATTCTCAATCACGCGATGCGTCTCATTGGTGACATAGATCATGAAAATAGCTGGCAAAGTAAAATAGAAACTTTAGGTCCATTTACTTTTCTTCTCTACTAATATTTATCTTACGAAAATCTAACCCGTCGAACAAATAATACCGTGTATCGAGGTGCTCAATTGACCGATGAAATGATCGCTGCATATCAACATGTCGCTCGTAGCAAAGATCCACGAAGATCATTTCAAGCATTTACATCGTGTAGTCGCAACCGCGCAAAAGCCGAACAGTTTGGCAATGCTTTATTTGTACTGAATGCGGAAAATCGTATTTCATATCGTACGTTGAACATGGATATTTCTGCTCTATCTACTTATCCGGACGAAGAAGAAATACTCATACGACCAGGACGATCGTTTAAAATTGAACGTGTTGAATTCGACAAAACGAAAAACAAACATATTATCTATTTAACGTCGATATCAACAAGCGATGCAAACTAAATATTTTGATCATTTGTTCTTATAATTATTTTGTACAGCGATATTTTTCAAAGAGATTTTGATTATTTAAACGTTTTATTTACTTTGATATATAGTTGAATACAGCGTTTACTTCGAAATCGATCGTATTTAATTTTAATTTTAACAGTTAATCTTTCCAAAAAGTAATATTGGGTGTGGGTGTGGGTGTGGGTGTTGGAGTGAGTGTCCGTATGGGTATGATGCGAGTGACCATATAGAGAAAATTCACATCCACACCCTTGCCAGTTTAAAAAAAACAAAAAACCAAGAACGCAGTTGGATAGAGAATAATTTTCTTTATCTACTAGTATCTATGCTATATCTAGCCCCATCAGAAAATCTGAGGATCAATCATCTGTGATTTTCTATTGATTCACTTTTTTCTTTGTGTTTTTTCGGCTCAGCGTCCATACCAATCTCGACAGTTTTACAAACATACATAGTGCGAAGAACAACCTGATCAAAAACATTTGTCATATTTCATAAATTAAATCAAATTAATCCTTTCCAAAGGAAATAATACGATTGTTGACGGTTAATTTATAATACGTAAACGAACCAAATTCCAGCATAGTTTTATGACAGTTACCCCCGAATTGAGTAGTAATACATATATCAAAAGATTTTAATCAATTTCACTTAATTTCCAATTCATTTTTTTTTCTATCTATGAAATGATTAGTTATAATTAATCCACTGAAATCATAGAGTTTTCGATTAAAATAAATTCTTATTAATTATCTGTATTATTAAATCATCGTACAATAAGATATCGTCGGTAACTATATATATTATTCAATGCGGAAGTTAAACATGATTATTTTTTGTTGTTGTTATTGTTGTTGTTGTTATGATTTAAAAATAAAAGAAAAGAAAGAACGCGATTACTTATTTAATTAATAAATTATTCAATTCAATATCGCACATTGATTTAACAACAATCTTTATAGTATTGAAGAAATAAATAAGTATAAATTCTCTTCATTGACTTTGATTATCATCAATGTTTTATTTAGAGGGTTGCTCGGGGGCGCCGCGTTCCCCCGAAAATCAAGTTCGCCCCCTAGAGACTTGTGATCATCGCACTACGAACATACGGCTGGCTCTCCCGAAAATAATTTTTCGCCTCCTCGGAATTTCAAATCACCTCTCCGGAGAAAAAAACCTGGATAAAAAACACTGATTATCATTATCATTCATTCTTGTTTTGTTTTGTTTATTATAATTTACGATTAATAAGAATTATTCATATATTTTATCATTGATGTATTGTTTTCAAAAATCGAATAAACCAAAATCAGTTATATTTGATGAAGCTCATCATGCACGACGTGTACGAATTGGTCAAGAACAATTTTAATCTTTTTTTCCAGAATCATCTTTAGAAAAATTTCTTATTGTTTTCTATGATAATCGAAGGAAAATTTAATGTTCTTTTCAAAACGATATATGAGTTTATTTTGACAAAAGACATCTAAAGGTTCTCAGAACTTTTTTCTATAATATTGAAAATTACACAATAAATATTCTTGAAACATTACATTTGCATTAGTCATTATTTATTTGAATTTCTTAATAAAAAAAAAATAAAGAGAATTAAAAGCTACAAAAGTCTTCATCTGTTCTCTGTGTATAGATTGGAAAAGTTTTTAATTCAAAAATAAATTTTCTTTTCTTTTGTTAACTGAAAATTTCGTTCGTTCTGATGATAGTTTCAGAGAACTATAATAATGACGAGGTGAAAGTTCGCGATCTACGATATGTATTGAAAAGTTCCAATAGAAAAATTTTCTGATATACTCATGCATGGGTTTCTTTTCAAGTAATCGAATTAATCTTGAAGACATTTCTCGTATTCTTTTAGGAGCTTTTTCCAAAAATGCTTCGCTATTTTTCTAAATTCAACCTTTTTCTAGATTAAAATCAAACTTCGAACTATTATTTATATATCTTATTGCACATTATTTCATCATTAAAATTTTCTTTTCTACACAATTTCAAAGTCAATATCAATCGTTTCTCAAGAATTTCTATGTCGAGGTCACCGTCTATGTTTTAGTTGCTTGTTTCTTCAGTCTTTCTCTCAATATCTGTCGTTTCATTGCATAGATGTTATGTGATCTTTCTTGACAAAACATAACGATGTAGGTATGTATCCTTACACATATCTTGACAATGCATACTTTTCTCAGACTTTTTTTTTTCTTTTCAACGAATTCTAAGCCTATTGTTAACGGTTTTTTTCGATAATGAAAATATGTTAGTTCAACATTGACGAGATTATACTACATATCAAATGACTTAACCCCGTTTCCAAGTGGACAGAAAACGTCAGATTCACAATACACATGTGTGTGCCGTCTACCTAGATCATATCCAGATCTATACATTTCTATTATTATAACATGTAGTGAAATTTCCTTCTAACAAAAAGTCCTGAGGCCATCAAAGGACTGTCTTTTTCACAAGAATTTCAGATTTGATTTTAAATTGGAAAAATCTCGAATGTAAAAGAAATAGTGTACGAATGAAATTCAACTGATTCTGCTATAAGAAAAATATATATTCTTTCTTCTTCTTCTCAATGTCATCCTTCAATGTTTTTCGAAAATGCACACAACAATGAATGACTATCATCGAACAATACATCAATGTTTTACGTTTGTGAAAAAGTTGACCTATTCAATTTGACAATGGCGCAAAACGCTCAAACAGAATGAAAACAAAATAAAACGAATTAAGACTAAATTGACGAATAAATTGTCTAAAAAAGCTGATTTAACTTGGAATAGACCAATCACGTTGGTTATTTCATTTTCTTTTTTTCCGTCTGTTTGAGGTCAAAATGGTGAGATACAAACAATGAACAATATGTGTATATATAACTCTGTCTTAATCAAAGGCATCACATTCATAATAAAAAATGAACCGATCAAATGTTCGTCTTCTGGATTTACCTGATGAAATATTACTTATTATTTTGAAAAAGTTGAACAATATTGATGTACTTTATTCTTTATTGGATGTTAATAATGGACGACTTAATATTCTTGCACAAGAAAACACTTTCACCAACATTCTGAAGTTTCCCCGCCGTTATACTTATGCTTTAATCGATCGATTCTGCATTGATATATTACCAAGAATTCATCATAATGTGAAATGTTTTATTACTCATCCATTCTGTATGAAACGTATTCTTCTTGCCACTGACTATCCGAATCTAACTGAACTTAAAATTTTTCATTTCAAACAAGGCATCACTTTAGATTATCTTACAAGTAACCATTTAATATGAATTTGATTAGTTGAGAAATAATAAAAGTTTTAAATAGAATAAACTACAATATGTTTCATTTCATTCTTTTCTCCTTTAGATGTATCATCACTTCGATCTAGTTTAGAGTCCTGCAGGTTAAGACTTTTTTGTACCCTAACCCTGCCCTATAGTAAAACTTCGTACCCTTGTCCTACCCTGCCCTACGACGTTCTTACCCTAGCCCTACCCTGCCCTATAGCTTCGTAACCTTGCCCTACCCTGCCCTACGGGCTCTGTCGCCTTACCCTACCCTATCACAGAGATTTTTCATTTTACACCCTATCATATCATTTGAGTTTCAGGTCCAAGTAAAAGTCAGCATGAAGTTTTTCTTCACTTTGTTTCAATATAATTTATTGATTTTCAACGAGAATCAAATACAAAATTAATAAATTTTTCGAAAGTTGCTTAAAAATAAAATATCATTCACAACATCACCACTTAAATTTTGCCTTCTCTCTTCCAAAACTCGCCCGTTTGTACTAAAAATACGTTCATGTCGAGATGATTTCGAACACATTTTTTATTACATTTACATGCACATTTACTCGACAAATAATCAAAAGTGACTGAACTCGTCAGCTCATGCATAAAATAGTACTAAACAATAGGCCATTGTTTTCCGTTCGTTTTTATTCTATCCATTCGATTTAGATTATGATATCACTCTTTACACTGTTTTTGATCAAAAAGATGTCAAAAATATATATTAAGTTCTACTCTAGAAAAATTTTATTTGTATGAGCTACACCCTACTTATACCCTAAATATTTTGCTTTTGTAACCTTACCCTGCCCTGCCCTACGAGCTTTGTACCCTAGCCCTGCCCTGCCCTACGAGTTTTGTACCCTACCCTGCCCTGCGGGGCAGGGTAGGGTAGGGTAGGACAAGGTTGACCTGCAGGACTCTAATCTAGTTTTCAAGAACAAATTACAAACCTTACTCTTATCAATGATGATAAAGACGAAATGATAGATTCATTGAAAAATTATACTACAAACGTATATAGTCACATATTGATCTTCTTCAAAAATTTAAAAGAATTAAGTATCACGGGACCATATCCTATATCAATGTATCCAGGTTTATCACTTCGTTATTTGCCATCGACTACTTTTTCATCTCCGACTCTTACTCATTTATATATCAATGTGAAAACTTTTGATGATTGTCTTTATTTACTTGATGGTCGACTCAGAAAATTGACAACATTGTGTGTTAATATCTATTCTATAGACGAGTATTCAACAATTGTTCACAATATGGTAAGTTTTTACAAATAATTTTATTTATGACATAAAGATTATTATAATTATTTTAATGCAGTTAACGATTGATCTCCAAATAAGAGATCGAATGGTTAAGTTTCATGTTGACAAGGGGAAAAAAACTGATAAGTGTTGATGAACATATCAAAATCATCGACATTAAATTTGAATTTAATAAAAGAATCAATAAAATTTGTTGCTAGAAATTATAATTATATATAATATTTTATCGGATAAGTTTCACATTGAAAAGTAGACTGCTCTCTTTCATGATATGATTAAATAGTATCATATGTCAATGATCATCAGCATAGAATCGAATGAAAGTTTCTCTAGAATAATAATTTTTTCAATAATTAAGATATGATTGGAAGTTTGTCTCAAACTTTAATTGTTCTTTGAACATTTGTTTGTTATGCTGTAAAATGAGAAAATCAAACTAATAGATTTGGCATTTGTGGTCATTGACGGACAGAATATAGATCATACACTATGTGTAAAATAATGATGCCTATGACTTTATCTTGTAGATTATAAAAAAAAAACATTTTCTTTTTGTAGGATAAATTATTTAATCTAAAATGTTTCTCATTAAAATCGTTCTTTCAATTTAAACAATATGATAAAATTCTATCACTTGTTCGTCGTATGTCAAATCTGGAAAAATTAACTTTATATCTTCCTATAAAAGGTCGAAATAGAGTTATTGATGGTACTTATGTTCAACATGATATTTTGGATTATATGCCACAACTTCATTCATTCATTTTCTATATTTGTACCTATGTCGAAACGGTTGATTTATTCTACAAGTTATCTAATGAAGATATTCAACAAACATTAACAAATATTGGACAACAACATGTCACAAGTATAGTCAATTATATTGATAGTCACAGAGCTGCATGCTCAATTTTCTCACTTCCTTTTCAATTTGATTATCTGAAAAATCTTGGCAATAAATTTCCAAATATTATATTCAGTTATGTTACGCATTTACTTGTGCAAGATACGGATCCATTCGAACATGAATTCTTCATGCGAATTGCCAGATCGTTTCCGTTACTGAAGCATTTACGTATTTTTAATGTAGAATCACAGGTATTAGATGGTCTTATCACATTTTCATCTGACAATTGTCAATTACACTCAATTATTGAATATCATCATCTGACTATACTTAATGTTCAATATGCACATAGAGATTATGTTGAACAATTTCTAAATGAAACAAAGACATTCATACCTTGTCTGACGGAATTTGAATTCTCTGTTGATCATTTAAAAACTGTAACAAAAGACTTTACAAGAGAAGAAACACAACGCAATTGTGCTAAGGTGAAACGAATATTTCCGCGAGGATCATTGGTATATTCGAAAGATTTTTTCCTTTATTTTCCTTCGTTGTATAAGTAGATGTATTCTCATTTTGATTTATTCAATAAACTGAAAAACATGATAAATATTGTATTTATAGGCTAATGATATTTTTCAAATATAAACAAATAATCACCTATTAATGATCGTTTCTCATTTTATAAAAAAAAATCACACAACATTTTGTGATTCTGCAGAGTTATATGTATAATGAAAATGCTCCTTCCGCAATTGTTTGAAGACATACAAAAAAGATTTGATTTGATTTTAAATGTAAAAATAGTTCTTACTTTTTCAATCTAACTCAAATTAAAGAATAAATCAACATTAATTTCTGATTGCGTTCGATGTAAAGTTGTAAAACAATTTTAAAAATTGGATTTTATGTATTCGCAATATGAAGTTGTTATTCGTCTCAGTTAACATAAACTACCTTTCTTGATATCAGACTCGTCTTCTTATGGTTTTGAACGAAATGAAATTACTGCAAAATATACTAGCAGAAAAAGAACATCTATAACTTGCTGCACGTTTTGTAATATACTATTAGGTGGACGAATGTCACAATATTTCATATTTCTATTAATTATCTTATGTTATTGTTATATTCTATCTAAGAGAATTCATTCAAATGTAATAGAACATATAATTATTACAAACTTTCATTACACTTTTTCTATCGAAATATTTTCAATTTAGACTTCAACAAATCTCTAGATTTGTATCAAACTAACCACGCTCTGTGCTTCTAACATTTTGTAGGGAAAGCGAAAATTGGTCGAACGAAAATTGATCGCCGATAATTGGTCGATACGAAAATTGGTCGAAAATTTTGTAATAGAAAAACAAAAGCTTTTTCTTAAAGGGAAACTCTAAGTCCGAAGTGTATCTTGAGGGTGATGGTGTGGGTGAGGATGAGGATGAGGGTGTAGGTGCGGCTGAGGTGTTCACCGTGTTCTCAAAACAGGTAACGTTACTAAAATAATTATAAGGTCTTCTTCTAAAGTTCTAAACTACTTTTCCTTTATTATGCATGCCTAATTTATTTGTCCGAATCACTATTTTCCTCTAATATTAACATGATATTGCAGTTAGTGCTAGTTTCAGCTTTACACTACAAAGTTCTGGCTGCTTTTTAAAGAAAAAGCTTTTGTTCTTCTATTACAAAATTTTCGACCAATTTTCGTATCGACCAATTTTCGTAGACCCCATTTTGTATAATATTCACTTTTTCAGTTTAACTAAATAAAAAAACAATGCTAAGATTATATTCGATGAAATCTTTGATAATTTGTGAGTAGACTTCTGATGTCTAATTCATATATTTTATTTTATTTTAAATGTAATATTGTGTTATAAGAACCACGATACATGAGAAATTTTTTGTTTGACAAGAGAATAAGACGATGATCGATGCATCATCACTAAGAAATTATAGCAGAAATTATTAGACAAACAGAAAAATACCTTTTCATATATTCAGTGGACAAACAGATTTAGCTAATTCAAAATGAATTAAGATACATAATTGACACTTTTCTACCTAACAATGCCAATTTCTTTGGTTAGTTCACTTTGAATAAGTCTTGTCTGTTTATTACTTTGATCGTAGAACAATATGATGGCATCGATATTTATTTGTCATTGTTTTGGTAGACACGGCAATGAGAAAATACATATAGATTGACATGAATATATTGTATGAATTAGACATGAGCAATTTAAATAACAATATACTTGATATACCGGATGAAATTTTATCTATCATTTTTCATAAACTCAATATGGTTGATTTTCTTTATTCAATTGTGGATGTCAATCAACGATTTGATCGATTAACACTTGATTATCTTTATATTCGTGATCTTGATATAACTATTATCATGACTATCAATTCATTGTACGATCATAGTTCTTTAGTAGATAATCAAGTTTTTTTTTTAATATTTATTTTAAAAATAAAAATAAAAAATGTCCATTATTTTGTTGGAAAACCTTGTTGTAATTTTGTAGCAAATATTTCATATTCACTTATATCTTCATCACTAACTGATCGTCGAGCAAATTTCATAGCTTCATCAAAATGATCATGACGAATTTCTGGTACTGGAGCTGGTTCATCAGAATCCATTGTTGTTGAACGGATATGTTGTTGTTTTTTTCAATGAATTCTCTTGTAGCTAATATACAAGCTCGTTCACAAATTTTTGTTAAATCAGCACCACTGAAACCTTCGGTTACAATAGTCAAGTAATCCATATCAGCATCTTTAGCTACAGATGATTTTCTTAAAGAAGTTTTTAGAATATCCATCCGTGATTCATCATTAGGTAATGGAATATAAATTAATTGATCAAAACGACCTAAATAAATAAAATAATATTTCATTCAGGAAGACAGTCGAATTTTTTAGATATTCAATTCGGTTAGTTCTCGTTTCGTCGAAAAGATAAACTCTAACTAATCAATGAATAGATTACATCTGTTGATAAGATTTCTTCATCATATCAATCAGGAATAGCGCCTATTTATTTGTAGATACATTTGTCAAAATTTTTATATTATAGAACAGATTTCGATAGATAAATAAGAAATTACTGAGAGAAAATATGAACATCGAAAAGAAAAACATCAATACTTTTTTAATTCCGATTAATCCCATAACTTTTTTAAGATATTCATCTAATGTTAATGTTTTTTTTAATAATGAATATAGCAAAAAAATTAATTGTTCCTTTTACTCCACACATATATACTCTTACAAAAATTCAGATTAATAGTATGGGATATCAATTAGTTTCGTTTTAAGAAAGTAGTTAAAGTCAATCATAGATATTGAGCTTATCGCTTTGATTATGTTCTTTTCACTACAGTTTTATTTTTCGACGAAACGAGAACAGTCGTTTTTTCATTTTCGACGAAACGAGAATGATGAAAAAACAGTATATTAAATTTTTCGACGAAACGAGAATCTACCATGGAGATTTATTTCTTTACCTGGTCGAAGAATAGCTGAATCGATAATATCCGGTCGATTGGTGGCACCAATAATAAAAACGTTCTTCTTTGCATCTATACGATCCATTTCAGTTAACATTTGATTAATGACACGATCAGTTACACCACTACCATCGCCAGCACTACCACCACGAGATTTAGCTAAAAAGAAAAAATTCTCTTTATTACTTTTCTTTTTATCTTACCAATTGCATCTAATTCATCAAAAAAAAGTACGCATGGTGCTGCTTGACGAGCTTTGTCAAATGCATCACGGACATTAGCTTCTGGTTCACCAAACCACATAGTTAATAATTGAGGACCTTTTACCGAAATAAAATTTGATTGACATTCATTAGCCATAGCTTTTGCTAATAATGTTTTACCTAAAATAAAATATTAAATAACAATCAAAATAGAAGAAAAAAATCGATATCAACTTACCACAACCAGGTGGTCCAAAAAAGAGAACACCATGTGATGACGTCGTATCAAATTTGAGAAATTTTCTCGGATGTCCATCATAATATTGAACATGCCGTTGTAATTCACGTTTAACATTTTCTAAACCACCAATATCTTCCCATGTTGTTCTTGGTTCTTCAATAACTATTTCATGTAAAGCTGATGGATTTGATTGATTAAGTTCAAATCGAAAATTCTCTTGTGTAACAACTAATCAATAGAGTAGTTCAACATCAATTGTATCTTTTTGTAAATCCATGACATTCATTTTTTCTCGAATTTGTTGTAAAGCAGCTTTTGAACATAATGATGCTAAATCCGCACCAACATAACCATATGTTTCATTAGCAATTTGTACAAGATCAACATCATCACCTAATTTCATATTTTTTGTATGTATACAAAGAATTTCTAAACGGGCAACAACATCAGGAATACCAATATTAATTTCTAGAGCAAAACGACGAAGTGCTGGATTAACTGAATTTGGTCGATTTGTTGCCGCCATAACAATCACATGTGAACATTGTTGAATATCATCCATTAATGTTAAT
>OENM01000924.1:0-27903 GCA_900239745.1 Rotaria magnacalcarata
GACAGAACCGTTTCTAACGGAAAATTAAATATGGTTTCGTTATTTCTATACAGAACCTTTTCTCTGGCAGAACCTTCTTTGAGGGTTCTGCGTTTTACCCGATAGCAAAACCCTTAAAAAGGTTCTGTAAAACTCCTTTTTTATTTTCAGAGTAGTTTATAGTTTGTGGGCCTTGTTTTGATACAAACTGCACGACACTTGCATTCTTTCTATTTGCTATTTTATATCTCAACACCTGCGCAGACATTACACAAACACGATAATAGAATCTCATGAAGTTCTCATATTTGTACAGAACACAAAAAAAATGTTTTTATCACATTATCAAATAGTGAACTGATACTATGTAAGACTTCTCGGTGTCTATTTATTATTCAAGTCTAGAATAATTTCGCAGTGTCTAGCTTAGTTTTTATATTGGCAGTTATTGATCTAATCATTCTTCGAAGCCCTATGAGAACACAACTTGTTCACAGCAAGATTCTCTAAGAAGAAATTAATCAAAACGACGAAACGGCGTTTGCGTCCTGTTCATCATACCCCTGCGTTTGATTTAAGAAGTTGTTAGCACAATCACAGAAGTGTTTAAAATGTGAAATATGGTACAACTAGTTGTCGAGTGCCTACTCAAATACTGAACTCGCCGATTAGCCAGGCAGAAGGATAAAAATAAAGTTTTTGTTGGTAGCTGTCTAAAACAAATCTACAGATTTTCACTATTAGGTAAGTGCTTGAAAGAAAATAATCTTATCTAAAATCACGGACTTTTATGTTTTCGCACATCATATTCAGACTTGCAATTGTTAACAAAATCCAAACAGTTTAGTTGTCGTACATATCTCATTGATTGAGAGTCTTCTAGCGCGAAATCAGCTCTCTTGTTATGATTGAAGAGCACAAGTCTAAATCACACGTTTTTTTTGTAATAGAACCTTTTATGCGTTTTTCTTTTGCTGTCCATAGTAGTGAAACAAAAGAAATGTCTGTTTCACGCCAAGAGCAAGCAAAAAGAAAGAAATATATGCAAGTTGACGAGTCTGCGAAAAATATGTTTCAACGCAAAAACAAAAGACAACATTCTTTATGAATACGAAGAAAATTGAATTCATCATGCTACAGCATATTTTGTAAACAGTGTAAAATAATGAAGCTTGCTGTTGAATAAAACATAGTAAGAGCTTAATCTACATTGACTTTATCGTTTTAGAAGTGAACAAAATGTCTCTAAAACGAACAGTACAACAATTATTTGAAACGAACAGCAACTACTTAGATGCACAGCAAGCACTAAATCAAGCTTATTCGCTTAAAGCCCTATCAGATGATTTATATACTGATCCTTTACGATTCGTTTACGAGCTCATTCAAAATAGTGATGATGCATACGATGGCTATAGTACCAAGACGCCTATCGTACATATCGCAATCATCGATAAAAATTATTTAGTTGTCGCCAACTATGGAAAGTCATTTTCTGAACGTGATGTACGAGGAATCTGTTGTGTAGGATGTGGAACCAAGAAGCTTGATCGCGAGAAAACTGGCTATAAGGGACTGGGTTTCAAAGCTGTATTTGGCAAATCTGATTATGTATTAATTGCATCAAAAGGAATTTTTTTTCGATTTGAAGCAAACTCGAAAGCATTTAAATGGAACGAAAAATGGGCAAAAGATCAAACTAGTTGGGAAACTTTAAACCAGCAAAAATTTGTATATCCATGGCAGATTTGTCCTCTATGGACGGAATCTGGTCAAATTCCAAAATCTATTCGGGAATGGTTGTTTGCTCAATCAGAAGTAGTAGCGACCATAATTCGACTAAAAAACATTTCTGAAACACAAGAAGCCATAGAAATGTTAGCAAAACAACCTCATGTATTCATGTTTTTAAGACACATAAAAGATGTTCGATTTTCTACCAGTACTCTAGTAGAGACTTCATTAAATATATCTGTGCTTAAAGATGGTTCGATCAAGATTTCTCATGATAACAATAAGGTAAAATCTCATTGGCTATTGTATTCATGTAGATTAAATGTTCCAGAGACAGTGCTTGGAGATATTCGATTACCAGAGAAACTAAATCAAGACAAAGTTGTTGAAATGACTCTTGCAGCCAAAATCGATGCGAATGATAAAATTGAGCCTGTCCGTGGAAGTGATAGCGTGCTGTTCGCATATCTTCCAACAAAAATATCAACTTATAATCTACCTATTCTTGTTAATTCGAGTTTTTTAGTTAATGCTAGTAGAGAACACATTCATGTAGATTCATTATGGAATCAATGGCTTTTCTCCTGTATTCCTAACGAAACTTTCAAATGGATTCAAGAATTAACTAAAAATGCCAAATGGAGTGAAAAAGCATACTATCTATTGCCAAATAAAATACCTGCAAAGGATAAGTTGGCCGAAAGATACAATCAAAGCTGTAATGATAGTGTTAAAGTAATTCCATTCTTGCTTAGTATTGACAAGAATTCTCTGTCGATTAACGAAGCCGTAGTTGACATCACGATGTTCTCCAGTGATAACTGCATCGGACATGAGTTAATTCGAGATTTCATATTGCATAGATCTTCGCCAAAGTTAAAGCTGGCGCGAAATCCATTCGTTACAAATAGTCATCGTCTTCGAAATCTTGGAATTACACAATTTACCTGGGACGGATGCATGGAAATGTTACAGTCACGTTATTTTTCGTCAAAATTTACTTGTGAATCCGACATAAAATTTATTCAATACTTATATACTCAACGAAATTCAACACAAATTCAAAAGCGACTTTATGATATACCATTTATAAAGGATCAATCAGGGTATCTTCGGAGAGTCCATGAGATTTATTTTCCTTCGCGATTTAGCAGCGCTGATTGGCTTATGCTGGATAGCACGGACGCTTACGTTCATCAAGAAGTGATGGTATGGTTAGAAACTCAACCTCCTATTAAACAATGGCTTCGAAAATTTGGTATTAATGAGAAAACCGATATGACATTTGTTAACCAGTATCTGATTCCAAATGCTCGTACCTACATTAATCAAGCAAATGCTCTAATTACAATAAAAAGATTGCTTGTTCTGTTCCAAAATGGATCACTTACCACGCAACATTTTCATGAACTGAGAAAATTGAAATTATTAACTGTAAACGGAGCTCTAGTGCCGGCTTACCACTTATATTTTTCTACGGACTATTCACCTCATCTTTCACTCGATTTTCTTGATCTTGATGCTGCATTATTTTTATCTCCATCATATTTGCAAATAATCGAAGGCATACCAGCGCACCAATGGAAATACTTCTTTCAATCTCTTGGAGTTCATGAAAATATATGTTTGATGCCTATAGAGGATGATTGGTACAGTGAACTTGTTGCAGCATATATATGCGCACATACAATGAATCTTCCCTCTTACGTGCCTTTTGCATTTAAGAATCGTATGACTATTCTGTATATTGAACTCACACAAATAAATTATCAGTTTTCCGTCTACTTCTGGGAGCATGTTATTCGCTCGATCAATATTAACCAACTGAATGAACTTGAAGTGCTTCTTGGTCAACGTCGAATTCCAATAAATAACTTACCTCAATGGTGTGTTCGAACACGTTTCTGTATTCCGGCAACAACAGGTGTACTACTACCTAGTACTGAAGTATTTTCTAATAACTTACTGGCGATTGCTGGTAGATATTTGCCCGTTTTTGTTTGTCATTTACGTAATCCTCTTTCTGATGGATGGCTAAAGTTTTTTGGCTTTAAAACAGAGCTTTCTACTGACAATTGTTTGTCATTGTTGGCTCTTATCTACCTTCATTCACAGAATACAGCACTAGACGATGACGATGAAAGACGTATTCAACTTATATATGCAAAATTGATTGACGATTTGTCAAAAATGGATCAAACGCGTCGAATCCAATGTAGAATAAAGCAACCGATTTATCTACTCAGCACAAACGAAACTCAATTCATGACCACGGCAGAATTAGTCTATTCAAACGATAACAATTTTGTTTTACCGAATCGAGTGACTCAATTAAGATTGAGCCGTGAAAATGCTTCCAATGTTCATATTGATTTATTATTGGAAATGTTTAATGTGCGACAAGTGAGATTGAAACACTTATCACTCTCGGACGATACAAACGCCCAACTTTCACGTTCATTACATAGCAAATTAAGAAACATTCAGCCTTACCTGTTTGCCCTGGCTGAATTTCGAAAAATTAAAGATCATTGCATTGATTACGACTTTGAGATATTTGAAGCCGATCGGCTTGAATTATGCTATGAAAAGAATATTCCTATCTGTCAAAGATCTGTTTACTTAGATAATAACCAATTGTTCATAAAACGACCTTGGAATTCTAATGAAACGATGCAAACATTATCTGAAATATTATGCAAACAATTCAAACTTTCGCCCGATTTCGAGCCAGATTTAAATCTAATGTTGATAGCTGAATCTTCAGCAGTCATTGATAAGCACCTCTCTCAATGGAATATAGCAATGCAGACTAGTCTATTCGAAGATTTACTCAGTACAGCTGGAACGCGAGAAAAATTCGCAACAATGATTGATCGAGATAATACTAAATTATTTTCTAATCTAAAAATCACTGATAATACCAGTTCTGCTGATGTGCTACTTGCTGGACTTGAAGCGCAAGAATCTGAATGGTCTGGTTATGTATATCATTTTTCACATTTAGAAAATACGGTAAATATACTTCTTGACCATATGTTAAAAGCACGCGGTCAACTTCCGTCCAACGATTTCAAGGATTCGGCCGCCGAAAATGTCATCAAATCGACTCGCACCAATGCAAAGAACTATGTTCGATTTTATTTTCGTCCTCTAACACCTACCCAACGTTGTAATGAAAATCTCGGCTCGGCTGATTTGATCGAACGATATGGAAATAAACCCATGTGTCCAGTACCAATCTTTTTTTGCTTCAATTTGAGAGCGCTTTTAAATATTAAAACCCTTAAGTGGAAAGTTAGCCTAGGTAACATGGCAAGTTATCATACACAATTTGATTGCACACGAGAAATTATAGATAAATTTGATTATCAATATGTCTATGCTGATACACGTACTGAGCGAGGCAAGTACAGTTCGCAACAAGAATTTCTCATAGAATCAGAATTAGATTTCAATCATCTCACTAGAAACGATATAACACTAGTTTTGCAAGATGAAAATGCTTTCAACAGCTTGAAGCTAATGGTTTCCACTCTAGAATATCCAACAAGAATAGATTCACAATTTTTTTTTGGATATAATCCACGCGTTGTGATTGAATATTGCAATTTAAATTCACGAAAAATAGTTGTATACATCAATAATGGACTAGGATCTAGTGATGATGGCAAACTAATTGTTCAAATGGCTTCAAATAATAATACAAAAACTATAACGGGAAAGTTAATTGGTGTTTTTATAAGGGATGATACGTTTACAATATTAGGCAAAGAACGCATTTCATTTGTACCAGAAATTGCTGATTTAAAATATGCTGTCTATTATAAGTACGCAAAGCAAATATGGCTCGTTCATACTAATCACACCAATCCGAAATATTACAGCCCGGAAATAGATCATGATGATGTTTAAAAATATTTTCGTGGTAATAATTCGTCGACTAAATCTTTTTTTTTCTATAAATATTCTAATTATCACAACTATCAAGTAGGGTACGAGTTTACATAAATGGAAGACCCATACCCTAATTGGGAGAAAAATTATATAATTAAGAGACAATTATTATTATCTTTAGATATTTTCCATTTTGACTTTTGATGACGTATTCTTCACATTGTAGATAATATCAATTTTGACACTCATTTCTAATTCATTATTTTTTATTTTCATATCTTGATTCTAAAATAAAAATAAATTTATTCATTATGAAATGCAGCGCTTAAATACTTCCAAATAGATTTCAATATGATGTCTGGAAAATAAGTTCTAGTCTTCGATACTTTCAATGTTTTATCTTCATACACAAGTATATAGTGTTTGTAAGGATATTACTATTCAACTGGTAATCAAGAATTAGTTAGATTCTATTATTGTGCTTGTCTATGACTTGTCATCTTTAATAACTTTAAAATCAATCAATGCTATGCACCAATGAACTAATGAGCATTATACCGTTTGAAATTTTGCGTTGCAAAAGAATTTCTCAAAGCAATGAATTTGGGTTAGTAATTAGAATCTGAAATAATTTCTAGTCCTTCATAAATATTTTTTCTTTCAAAATAATTATATAGAAACTCTTTTATCTTTTCTCGTAACAGTTGTTACTATTTCACGTTTTTATTCCATTTTCGTTCCCACATATTTTTTCTTAGTGCTGAAAACTATTATTTGATGTTCTAATAAATGTTAATAGGTAGCACAACATAATTTAGTAACATTTCTTGAATTATTTTAAGTCCACATTTTAGAATTAGTCCATTTCTGAAAATATCAGACCTAAAATCACTAGATTGAATCTGTTCCTTTTATTCAGAGATTGATGATTCTGTCTTCTGATAGATTCAAATTGGCACAAACTATCATTTTCAATCTTACTCAGTTAATTGCTTCACTCTTCGGTTGGCACATTCAGTTGTAGGCGCAGTTTATTTGAATATACAAAGAAAGATATAAATGAAGAAGAGATTACATTACATAATAATAGCACTATCTATAAGTTAGAATAATAATTAGAACAAGTTTGTAGTTGCAGCATTAACAAGTTCGTAAGAAAATTGCCAAGCTGTCCGTGCCTTCTTTAGCAACTGCAAAATCCAATTTTTCGTCATTGTTAAAATCACCAACGGGTATGAGTATGGGGTGCGGGTGTAGGTGTGGTTTAGAAGGTCCTAGCCGAGAATTCCTTGATGAATTCCCAGAGAGTGTCCTATGAAATGTGAAATATTCAAGAACCTACTTGGCACTCCCTGAGAAATCTCGAGGGAATCCCCGAATTTGAAGGGTATCAGAAAAACAAAAACTCTGCGAGAAATCTCCGGAGAGTCCTGGGGGATTTATGAGAGAGTGCAGAAATGCGTCCACTTTTTCTTTTGCGCACATTGAAGTATAAAAGAAAATCAACATTCAGAAGAAAGAATAGCTAATTTTTTTAGCATAAATTTTCTTTAAATGATAAGTAATATTTGACTTTTCATCCGAGGTCTTTCAAGGACAAATTATCGTTTTGAAATGGATTGATATTTAACCTATGGGAGTCACCTGTTAAGACGGGAGATTTTGAAAGACTAAGGCGGTAGATCTCCTGAAAAAACGATTTCGGAAAAGATATGTTTCGGTGAACGAAGACTCAATAAAAAGTTAAGAGATTGTGAAAGCGTGAATAGGTCCCTTTTAGATTAATATCAGATTTCTAGTAGGTTCAGTGAATTTTTTGGGGTTCCCTGTGGCTTCCTTAAGGGATTCTCGACTATGGGTCTGGAAGAAGAAATCTCGCGTATGTTACGCCACACACCTTCACACCCAATCCCTAAGATATAGAGGCGAGAGTATTTCTTTACTAAATCTGTCAAAACATAACCGTTTTTCAAAAACCTATATATTTTTTGAAAGACGAGATCATGGGGCATTTTTCTATAATAGAAACTCAATTTCAGATTTTTTTGGAAAAATTGATTTTTCTGAGCGGGTGGGCTTAAGCTAAATCTTTTCAAATTAAAAGCACTTTCTCTGAGAAGCTGAAGCTTATTTTTATGATAGAAAACAATTAAAGACTTTTTTCAGTGTAACTTGCTCTATAAACTAAATCATTAATTCATGATTTGGGCTAGATGACATACTATTCCGTCCATCAAACAAAAAGGAAATCGTAACAAATATTGGGTATCTGTCGCGTTTATCATTGGTCGCTAGAAAAAACCACCTATTTGTTACAGTTTTCTTCTTTATTTCGCCTTCTTATTATTACCTTTTCACAAGAAGCAATCCGCCTTTCTTTAAACATTAACACTCACTTAAATAGAATAGATACGAGACGAAGAATGGAATGATTGTACACGTGATAGAATGAAAACGAGAGAAGAAGATAGAACATACTTATGGCAGGACAGATATCTCCTGACATAACACTATTCCTCTTTTATTATGATAACGTGCTACAAATTTAGTCATCGCAAATTGTATCATTTGTCGAACGTGCTTTGCTAAAAAATCTTTTTAGACATAATTCCTGATTATTTAACAAAGATCGCAAGCATTGTGTTTCACTAAAACAATATTTTAAAATGTTCATTTCTCATTACTATTAGAACACAAACTTGAGGGTATGGGTGTGGGACCCGTGTAATCTCGAAACGCATTTTGGGCGTAGTGAGATGCGTTTATGTTGCAAATTTTGGCGTCCTGATGCGTTTCGGTATCGAGTTATGATAAAAACGCAGATAGATGCGTTTGTAATTATCTTTTTAAACGCGTTCAAAGAACTTCGACGAGTTTGTTAGCGTTAATCAGAGCAAACGCGTGTGAACGCAATCTGTGTCTTTTTGTGTGTTAGATCGTGTACCACAATTGAAACACAATTTATTTACTATCCAATAAACGCCGTAAAATCGACAAAGTCGATAAAACGCGTTTCATGGAGGTATGATTGAGTTCATGAAATGCCGAAAACACGCTTCATTACACTGATTTCCAAAAGACAAATGAATTCATAGTTATATAGTAGGTAGTGTCAGTGAGGGAATACATCCTATTCCGCAATGCTGCACATTCCAGAACCAGTTCTGCTCACGGAACCACTTCCATCTAATTCCCGGAATTCAGTTTATCACTTGTGATTCAATTCCAGAATTACACGGAATTCCTACGAATTCCGCCTAATTCCCATCTATTCCGGAATTCAGTGCACCCATATTCAAACCCATACTTATGGCAACACCCGCACTATCACTCACACTCATTGCAACACCCGTACTGACACCCACACTTATCGCAATACCCGCACTAGCACCCACACCATCCAATTCCGGTACGGAATTCCGGGAATTAGGTCGAACAGGAATTAAAGGGAGTTCCTAGGAGTTCCCAGTGATTCCGCTTTCACCTAATTCCGGGAATTGGACTGAATTCCGGGAATTGGACTGAATTCCGGGAATCGGACAGTGTTTATGTTTGACGTAATTCCGGAATCGGTGGAACTGATTCCGAAATGTTTAACATTGCGAAATAGGATGACTGCTCGTCAATGAGGGTACGATTTGTGGTGTTGATGTTTTTGAAATACAAGACATGCTATGATGAGACTGAAACCTCGCACTCACACCCCAAGCTTCAATTAAATAGCTGGTGGCAAACGTGAATCGGAGCCTGAAGATATAAAAGATTTTGAAAATTTGTTGAATATCAAACCTATGAAAAGTAAATAATTCGTTTAGAACCTATTAATATGTTTGTTTTATTTTAGCAACTTCCTACTACTCATGTAACAGACTTTTATACAACTTCTCATCATCGTTCAAATCAAAATTGCGTTCAAATTTACTTCGTTAATGTAATATTGGTTACAACGATTCATGTCATTTGTTTGTCTTCTTTTTGGAGAAAAAAAAATGAAATACTTCATAAAGCAATTCGAAATCTTCGAAAGTTGTATATAAATAAAAATTTAGTCAGGGATATTTCTATATCTATCTATCGAGTGCTAATCCTCTACACTTGTATAACTGCACTCACAAACCATCACTCAATCGCCCCCCCCCCCCCAATACTCTCAAGATTCATACTACAGGGTTATGGTCTACCTTAGATATTTCTGTATGCAGAAAAGCTTTTTCAAGTGTTAAATACGATAATTATATTAAAAGGAATATCAAATTTAAAAAAATGAAAAATAACTAGCAGATGACAACAATGCGAATGAAAAAGAATACTCCTTGAAAATAAAAAGCTCAGCTTGGAATGCAGAAATCTGAGAGTTTCTTATATTAAAAATCTATTATCTTCGAAAACAGTCAGTCTACAAGATTTATCACTCTTATTATTTTGTATTAGTTTAATGAGACTAAATGGCAGTCATATATAAGTTTCACATTTTAATCCCAAAAAGGCTGCGCTAACTATGTTTTTTCTTAAATCAAGGATTTTTAATTTTGTTTGAGGCAATCATTCTGTGCCACTTCATCCCGCGAATATTTTCCACTGAGCGGTTAGCTAGTGAAGAAAGAAATTTCCATTCTGTAGAACAAAATTAAAGGGTTTTCAGTATTGATCTAATTAATTAAGTTAGCATTTAAAAGCGATGAGAAGAGAGCAGTTTACATTAATATACTGTATCTTTTATTTTTTCACATGAATTAAGTTGCTTCTGCAAACAAATGAAGACTGATCTTAACATGTGATTTAACAGATACGATAAGTTGAGAAGTTTGAAAATATTATTGCACTAAGCGATCTGCTTAGAAAAATCTTGCTTATGAACATATTTACGTTATATCAACAAGAAGGGTAATGGTAATGTACCAGTCCTTGACTGAATTAGATCTTTGGACATCTAGAAAAATACATGATGAAGATTAAGAAGTGAGCTACAACTGTCATCATCGGCGAAAAGGCATTTTTACTAGTAGGACTGTAAATAAAAGATATTTTGAGCATCTCTACGTATCTTAAATCAAATAAGATGCAATTTTTCGAATTTGTTTTAGATTATCAAGAATTCATTGTACCTATTCTGTCGTGCTGATCCGACAGATATACTATGTTACTAAATGTTATCATCGTTTGGTTTATAGTTATCCTGCCTCTTATATTTTCCCAATCTCGTCTCTATTGGACAGATATTGTGAGTGAAAACGAGCTGTGGCAAGAACATGACTGCTTGTATCGCCATGAATTTATGTCAGCTACAGCATCTGAACGTGTGCATGAGATTGTACCCTACTGCTTTCGTTCGAGTAATACTCGGACAATGTTTTCAAATACATCAATTGGGCATGGTAATACAATAACTTTTGATGAACTCAGAAAACAGAATGTCACTAGTCAGCAATTATATTCTTGGTCGGGACCGATCGATATTGTCGAGCGCTATCATATGTATTTAGACAACTCTCACGATGTATCGTTGTCTGAACAAACTTTTTACAACTGTACATCCCCATGGTTTGGGGTATCTTGCGAATTTTCATTCAATATGTCAATGGAATTCACTGATATCGTCTGGACAGTATTCAACGCTAAACCAGGGGAATGGAAAACTCAAATCGCAGAAATAAGTAACTACTCATGTTATATTCATATTTCAATGTGTGATAGAGGCCCTGAGCCATTATGTCTTGATTGGCGTGAGATATGCGATGGAAAATTGGACTGTGCAAATGGAGGAAGAGATGAAGAAGGGTGCGAAGTGCTCGAAACAAATGAATGTGGTTCGAATGAGTATCGTTGTCATAACGGACTTTGTATACCAGCAGATAATTTCCATGATATGGCATCGAATCCTGATTGCTTGGATGGTAGTGACGAGCCGCCGAAATTGGATGGCTGTACTTGGAGTCCTGCGTTCAGTTGTGAAGAACTTGCTTGCCGTAATGCACTGGAGTTTGCATGTGGAGATGGCGGCTGTAGTGAGCGTGGTTATCCGACAGATTACGGTGTTTGTTCCAATGGACGTGATGCGCGTTTTTCACTTGTAATTACAGCTAAAAGAGAAATGCCTGCTCTATCCGAGAAATGTTGGCAAGCGATGATGTGTGTAACAGCTCTTGCAGAAATAGCTAGTGTAAATTGTCAATGTGAGGAGGATATGTGGGATAATATTATTCAAGCCGAATGCACGTCTGAATTTATATTTCCATCACAACCAGTACTATTTCATCATGTCTACTTTGTTTTTCTAAACAATCAAACGATAACAAAGAATACGATATGGCTACCTAACTACATTTGCTATGATATTCAACTGTGTCCATTTCTTCCGGCTACAAAAATTATCAATGGATCAACCTGCCGATATTATAGCGAATTTAATTTGCATAATGATTACATATATTTTAACAAACTTATCGTCGATCTCATCAAAATATTTCGTACGTGTTCAATGAAAAATGATATCCCATGTCATCAATATCCAAACCTATTTCAATGCGACACGAATTCCTCCAAATGTATCTCACATCATCGTCGTGTTGACGGAGTCACTGATTGTGCAGCTGGAATCGATGAACAAACACAATATAGCTGCTCGATTGAAGATGAGCATCGATTTAGATGCTCTCCAAGCTCAAGTGTTTGCATTGCGCCTATCACTATTCAAGACAAAAAATGGGATTGTTTGGCTGGCGAAGATGAAAGGAAGCCAGAAGCTAGAATAGTATCATTTCCAACGTTGTGCGATCGTTTTCAAGACCAAACTTTTGAATTAATTAACGGTAAAAATGAATCGGACGAGACCGATTGTCAAGATTGGCAGTGCAATAATATCTATAATCGATGTGATGGCTTTTATAATTGCTTAAATGAAGTTGACGAAGCAAATTGTTCATATTCTTTATGCCCACCATTTTATCATCCTTGTGTATCGCGAATCACCAAAAAGTTTATCTGCTTGCCAATGAACCAAGTTAATGATGGTACAGAAAATTGTATTGGAGCATCAGACGAACGCCAGTATTGCCGAGATGTATATCCAAGCGTAGAAGAAAAAAATTTCCGATTTAAATGCTGGAATCATACTGATTGTTATTCACCTGGAATGGTCTGCGACGACGAAATAGATTGTCCATACGAAGATGATGAGCAATTTTGCGAACCTTCTATAGGAATATCAGAGGCGGAGGGTCGTTGTAGAAGCTCTATGGAGAAAAATCGTTCTCTAGAAGAGAATCTTGTTTGCAATATTACTGATGAATTCAAGAAAATGGTCATTTACTTCTCCTTGCGCAACTCTTATGTATATCCGACTTTGACTTCTACATTTCCGATAAATTCAGCCCACGTCAACTTATACGATGATCAGCAACACAACATTAGGATGCCATCGCCTATAGCAATCGATCTACATCGAGCGTGGCATTGTTATAGAGGTATCCTTGTATACCGGAATACTTTCGAAGAAGAACAATGTTTGTGTCCACCCAGCTACTATGGCGATAAATGCCAGTATCAGAATCAGCGCGTTAGCCTCATAGTTCAATTTCAGCAAGAAAATTCAAGAGACCAACGTGCTGTCTTTCATGTTGTCATTATGTTAGTTGATGATTCCTACCAAATTCATTCATACGATCATATTGTCTATGTTCCAACACGTGATTGCAATATCAAGCACAATGTCTACCTTCTTTATCAAACGCGTCCTAAAGATACATTAAGAAATTATACAATACGTATTGATGTCTTCAATAAAAGCGATCTCTCCTATTATACAAGTTGGCAATTGGCGATTCCATTCATTTTTTTACCCATTAATCGACTGAGTGCGCGAGTGACAATTCCAGCTCAGCATCCTCAAATGCGTACCAACTGTCCACTGGTTTGCAACCATGGTCAATGCATGACATTTGGAAACACAAAAAATATCTTCTGTCGATGTGATGCAGGTTGGTCAGGTGATCGATGCAGTATTTTTCATGAGTGCGATTGTGGCTCCGATTCACTCTGTGTCGGTTCGAGAAGGAACCGATCAATCTGCGTATGCCAAACTGGAAAACTTGGATCTCGATGTCTACTTCAGAGCACCGTTTGCCAATTGAAAGATGTCTGTAAGCATGGTGGTCAATGTATTCCAATGGATGAACGTATATCAGAGCATCGCTTTACTTGTCTGTGTATGAAAGGTTTTTCTGGGCCGACGTGCGAGATTATTAACACACAGATTGTTGTATCGTTCAAAGATGTAAACATTCCACAATTCATATTGGCTCATTTTATTGAGATATTTACAGATGCACATCCGGTTCGCATAAGTTTCTTTTCAAAAGTTCCTTTCGACAGTGATAGGGCCACACTTTTCATTGCCAAGCCGTATCATATGATTTTTGTGGAATTTGCAAAAGACTATTATTTAGCCTATGTTCAAGAAACTTATATACCATCGACTACCATTAAAACTAATATTATTCCAGCTCACAGATGTGCATCAGTGGACAAAATCTTCAATAGTACGATAGTTCAATGGCATTCGCTTCGCCGAATTAAGTTGTACCATATGCCATGTCAATTACGCCCTGAATTGGCGTGTTTCTATGATGAAAAGTTTATATGTTTATGCAATCTCGATCGCCATGCCAACTGCTTTGAGTTCGATCACAATATGCACTACAATTGTTTGGGTCGAAATCATTGCGAGAATGGGGGTCAATGCTTCCAGGATGATCCTCATTGTCCAACAACGTCGATGTGTGTATGTGCCGAATGCTTTTATGGTGCACGATGTCAACTGAGTACGCAAAGTTTTGATCTTTCGCTAGATGCTATCATCGGATACAGTATTTATCCAAATGTTGCCTTCTCACATCAGCCAGCAGTTATCAAAGTTACTACTGCTCTCACTATGATCATGTCTACAATCGGCGTAATCAATGGAATTCTATCTGCAATTACTTTTCGAGTAAAAATTCATCGAGGAGTTGGATGCGATATTTATTTATTGACCGCTTCGATCGTATCTATTTTTTCCATGATTGGCTTTACTTACAAGTTTTTCTTTTTACTATCAACTCAAATGGCCCAGATTACTGGTCTCTTTTTTCTTCGTATTAACTGTATACTAATTGATTTTTCTCTAAAAATCTTAGTCAACATTGGCTCTTGGCTAAATGCATGTGTTTCTGTCGAACGTGCTTACACCATTTGGATGGGTACGCACTTTGATTGTCGAACCAGCAAACGAATTGCTAAATGGATCATTCTGTTTTCAAGTATGCTAGTTATTCTTACAGGCATTCATGAACCCATATATCGCAATCTAATATACGATGATGAAGAACAACGGACCTGGTGCATTGCTATCTATCCCGAACGCCTTCAAGTATATATATCTGCAATGAACACGTTTCACGTATTGGCTCCTTTTATCCTCAACTTTATGTCTGCTCTAGTGATTATTATCTTGAGTGCTCGCAAACGTTCTACTGTCCAAAAAAATCGTACATACAAACAGCATTTAAATAATCAGCTACAACAACACAAGTACCTACTTATTAGTCCTTGTATTCTTGTCCTATTGGTACTACCACGCCTTATAATCTCGTATTTGATCGGCTGTATGAAGTCAACGCGCGATCCATGGTCATTTTTATTCGGCTATTTAGTTTCCTTTTTGCCACAAACACTCACCTTTGCTCTGTTTGTTGCGCCATCCAACATGTATAAAAATGAACTTCGAGCGGAATTCAAGCGACTTCAACAGAATGCTCGTTCGTATATTCTCTGCAATTGGAACTAAAGGATCATATATATTGAGTCTCTCAAAAAAGTTCAAAATCAAAAGAAGAACTATTTGACAACCCATATTATGATAAATTTCTTGTGGTGAATATCTCAATGAACAATTCCTAAAGATACATTCCGATTTTTTTCTCAAAACCTTATAAACGTTCAACTCTTAAATCTTGCTTTCCTCGAATCTGTTGACTCTCCTTATGATGCCTGTTGGTCTTGATGTTGCCTTCAGAAATCCGTTACTATTACATATTATTTCATCCGTTTCTTATGATATGGATATCTTAACAGTAAAATTGAAAATAGAAACTGCAGATATTTTATTCAAAATTAGACTTTATTAAAAATATCATCGACCCATGCTTAATTCGAGAAACTAAAACGACTACTGTAACTTAAATGAAAATAGATAACTAGTTGAATCTTTTCAGGGAGTGAGTGTGGGTGTGGGTGTGGGTGTAGGTTTGAGCGTGACTGTGAATGAAGAAAACCTCATATCCTCACCCTCGTATTCAATGAATGACCCAGGTGAAACAATCTGATACCGAATCCCATCGGATTCTATTGGATCCTACCATCCGACGAAATCCCGTTGGATTCCTGGTTGAGGAATCAATGTCGGATCCAACTAGTGGTGTAAACAAGATTTGCCGAGTGTTTGGGCTGAGCCCTAACGGTTTGTCAAAAAGTTATTTTTGGTGAGTCATAATTTTTTTCATACAACAAGGATGCGATGCAAAGATATATTTATCTTGAAATTTGTTTTTAACATAACGCTTCGGTTGTTTATTGAAAAAAAATACATAGTCACAAAGCTCTACTTTAAAAAGAAGTCTATTGTTTTTGTGCAAATCAGAAAAATTACTCATAAGTTTTTCGAAATTAATGTCGAAATCGCATTTGACCGATTATTCGACATTGCATTACGCACGGTGGTTTTTGTCAGTTTCATTTTACTAAATGTTCTTGCTTCTTGAAAGATGAGCAAAAAAGCGATTGAATAGTACCACGTTTTAACTGTTTACTATCCGACTGCATGCTAACAAAAATGCTATCTATTTTGAATATATTCACGATGCTATTTGTGTGGCTCACGTCTGTTGTAAGATCATTATAAGTATAGAAGCAAATCATTGGTCAAGTGATAATGCATCAATAATTAATGCAACGATAGAGGATCATCTATTCTGAGAAATCAATTGATGAATAAAACTATACTGAGTAGACCATTATAACTTAGTATCAGCCGAAAAAGAGACAGGGGCGAATGCAAACATGTTACGTTATTGTGTCTAACGTTATAAAAAAATACTTTTTAAAAAGTGGTCGGTGGTAGGGCGCAAAGCCCTGATGGTCGGGCTCAACCCAACCATGCCCTACCTTGGTTACGCCACTAGATCCGACATTCGTATTTCCAATCATATCCGATTGTCGGAACCAATGAAATCCGAAGTATTCCGGTTCCGATTGACGGTTGATGTCGGATTTTATCAGTTTCCGATACTAGGATCCGATATCGATTCCGGAACCAGGAATCCGACGATAATCCGATAGTTTCCTTGCGCCTTCCGAAGAGCTCCGTCGGATTCCAATAGGAACCGATCGGAACTCATCAGATTCTAGGCTACGATTCATTCTTCTGGGGATATGATACAGATTACAAAATTATATGGAGTACTATCATTGTCGTTGAAGTGATAAATATAAGAGCTAAACTTGCGAATTTTTGCCATTATTATGTGCAGATTGGTAATTTTGCGTTCTAGATGGAATAAATATCAGAGAAAGATATAATTCAATTTGACATCAAATTTGCATAGGGAAAACCTATGTTATTGATGTTTTCAAGGGTGTGGGTGCGACTAAATAAATAGCATATGCACCCACACTTGTAACGGTTTTTAGCGTTACGGCTCACTTCATGTACATTATCCTCTTCGCTGTATCCATATGTTGGCGCACTGACCTTGCAAGCTCTCATTGTTCTATTGCGTGACCGTTCCNTCTTTGTTGTCTATATCCACCCATACGTGATCACTCTCCCGTATATAATGGAATGTAACCAAAGGAAATGCACGACTAGAGATGTGCAGATGACACAAGACACCATCATGCCGACGGGCATAGGTGACACTCTATGTTCGTCACAATACTCACACCCACACCCACAAAAAAACTCTACTTTCGACACATATATTTTAGTTTATGATACTAAAAAGTGAACTCTTTCCAATTTTATACTTCATACTATAAAAAGCAGCATGGCAGTCTTGTAAAAAAAATTTTTAAATAACCTTCTACCCTATTTTTAAATAACCTTCTACTCTATTTTTAAATAAAGACATATGCAACAAAAGAAGTCTATTGATTTTATATCTTATTAATGTGGACATATCTAATAGAGTTGATTTTAATATATTTGATTCTATTGTTGTAGAACAAATATATGACTATACTATTTAATTATGCCCTTGATAACGATGATAATATAAGCATCCCTACAACTATGTATTTCGTACACTTTTTGCGCCAGTATATTTCTATTGGAATAGCTGTTAGATAAAAACGAAAGTTCATTTATTTCTTAACTTTTGTACACATAATCAATATGTCGTCAAATGATTGTAAGTATTCTTCCGGAGTGTTTTCTTTGCGAAATTAATTTTCTAATATAGACAAAGGAAACTATCAAAAAAAAACACCTTCTTTTAATCCTGTTCAACAGCCGTTACCTATTACAACACTAACAGCGCCAGCTGGTAAATATTCTCTAGCTTGTATATGTCCTTATTGTCGCCAATCAATTGTTACAAGAGTTGAAAAATCAAATGGTTTAGCTCCATGGATTTGTGCAAGCGCCCTTTTTCTTATTGGATGTGTATTTGGTTGTTGTCTTATACCGTTTTTTACGGATAGTTTTAAAGTATGATAACATTGAAAATTAAATCTCATATATAAAATATTTGAATTTTATTTCTTAGGATGTAACTCATTATTGTCCTAATTGTAATACAATGATTCGACAAAAAAAAATAATATAAAATTGAATATTGATACTGATAATGAATATCAATCTATCTAGTTAATATTTTTCTTTGTAGGAATTTTTTTATTTTAAAAATTATAATAAAATACATTGCTTAAAGTTTAGCTGCACATAAGTGAATTTGTAAAAATACCAAAGTAGTGATTTAACCATCAAATTCAACAATTATATTCATGAGGATGTGAGTGTAGGTGAACTCAACCTATAGTTCGAACAGCAAAATCTACAGCAACTATCTCAAGAATCTCATCGAAAAAATGCTTCCAATCATCTTGCCTGGGAATAATTTTCAAAAGATTTCTGGGCCATTGGGATCTGTGATAACTAAGATTCGGCATGTGTACAGTGAAAATACAGAGAGCTATATCCATCAATCTGGGTTGGCTTTAATTAATAAATGAATTTTCGATTTTATTCAAAGAATAAACTGTGATCAATTGACTATGATTCAATTTTTATGTTTCATTAAAATAAGAAAACAGTAGAACATATTCGCGTTGATTCATTGTGCATAATCATTTTCTAGGTAGATATTAGTTGTACGATATTGATTGTTGCAGTCAATCAACGGCATTATACTTGCTAGAACAACGAATCCACTCGTGTCTATTCTCTAAACTCCTTGTTTATTTATTTAAAAATAAAATCATGACTCTGGATAAAAACAATTCAGATAAAACAAATGAAGTTAAGCACCACCTTTCTTTATTGAAAAGAAAAAAAAACAGAGGTAGACATATTCATTGCTCAGCTCATTTATTCTAATTAATCGACTTCTGTTGATAATTAAAACTTCTTTATCGATTGAACAATCATATTCATCAATTTAATGACCTACTGATCATAACACATTCAATAAAAGAAACAATAGTTTGACAAAAATAATGAGTCATATGCAAATGATTTAATCTAGAAATATATATTCGTGAGCTTATTCTTTTTTTTCCTCATTTGATAATGTAAAAGAAATGATGATGACGATGAATAGCGTGATGACCGCTAGCAGGCATATGTACAAAAAAGAAAAAAAAATGACGGCCATGTCATCTAGATTGAGTAGGTGAAGGAGAAAATAAAACCTGTCAAGAAACAATTGTTTGGAAGAACAGATATATTTATATATTTGAAAGTTTGTCGCATATGATTATATAAGAAAATCTTATGATAGGGAAACAATCTTTTTCCACTTTACTGATTAAGAATTAGTTGTTTCAATCTCATTCATATTTGTTGTTGTAATGATGCATATAATTTAATGTTTAATAATACATAAAAAATATCTTTCTTTAGTGTTCTACTTTCCCGCAAGAAAGCAATGAACATGTAGACGTGTGTGTAGATTTCACAGATTCATTTCAATTAAGATTAACGGATAACTTCTTTTGAAGATATTTAATCGGAGATAATACGATTGACAAGCATGACACATGCGTAGCTAATTTTCTCTCTGTTGTGATGAAAAATTTGATTCTATGACAATGAAAATAATAACAACAACTGCTATTAGAGACAATTGGTCTTTATTGAAAGTAATAGTATGCTGAAATCACAAAAACAGAAAATTTAATTGGCAAGAAAAAAGAAAATCGATAAGAGTAACAATTATGTTTTTATAAAACAAAGACTGGCATACATACACAACATAGAGCTAATTATAAATAACGTGTATATTGCGTAAGTTGTATTGATAAAAAAAAGGCATAGGTCAAGGAATTATTTTTATATATTGATAGTAGACAAGTTACGACGCGAGAGCTTTTCAGTAACGATTTCCTCACTGAAGAGCCAACGAAAAAATAACTTCCGACGTATAGCTATATATGATCGATCCCCAAGGCGATAGCCAGTTGTTTAAATGTAACATTCTCAACAACGAGTCCATAATAGTACGATGTTAAAAAAAAGTTAATGTCCGTTCAGTTTGTCAAGAGGATAGCTCATTTTTTTCTTCATAAAGGAAATGTTCTTCCACAGTTCTCAATGGAATTGTTTATGCGTCTTAGACTTTTATTTAATATGTATAGCTAGACGACTAGCGAAATTATGTATCAAAATAAATAGATTGATGAGTTGATGATTGTCTTTTCGATGTAATCAAAATGTATTGATAAAGTCTAGAATGACATGGAAGGTCGAATCGTATGATAGTTATGAGACTATATGAACAACTGACATATAGCATTTGTCGGATAGACTCATATATTTATATAAGACATTGATAGAAATCAAAAATAGATATGCGATGATGCTTTATTTTTTTAATGACATACTGTGATAATATCTTTCAAGTGCATTGACCGAATTAACCAGAGTGGCAGACATTACCTACTGAGTTTCTCATTTTCTGTCTAAAAGAAACATTGATTAGTCAAGTTTACATTCATAAAAATTTTCATCCGTTGAGTTTAAAATAAAAAGTAAATCACTAGTTTTCATTTTCAACTGTTATAGTCGTGCATGTTTTTCATATACAATCTATGCACTTGGCTCTCTTACATCAATAAGATAGAAGAGCGAGAGCGAGAGCGAGGGAGAGAATGAGAGACACAGAGAAAGAAACAATTGATGATGAACACACTCGACAAGAAAGAAAGGAGATGTGCATTATTATTACGACCATGATTCCCTATCGTTATTGTACAGTAGACAGACGACGCTTGACTATCGAATTATAGCATATGAACATATAAAACGCGGTAAGTCGATGATTTTCGTTGAATATCATTTCGTTTTGTTTTAATATTGCTGTTGACTCAAAATCGAATGATGCCAAAAAAACATTTTTCTATCAGCATACGCAATAGATAAATACGCATTCAATAGGCATGAAGGACTAAATTACAATAATTTTCATGGAATCTTAATGGGAGAAAATTGTTTTAGAACAAACTATGAGCAAACTTGTTTCCACCTGTATGCTTCGATGCTTTTGTTGATGATAAAGAAACCTTGTCAAGTGAGTGTATGCATGGTCAGTTGGAATAGGATAGAATGTAATTGTATGTTTATAAGAAAGAAAGGGAGAAGCAGACTCAATCCATCTTGATTATAAGCATGTCTGACCGTTTTCTGTTTTAGAAATGCCACTAAGCCTATCTATAGAAGTGTTTATATTCTATTCAATTTTATGTAAGTATTTATAAATAATATTACAAAGAAAATAAATCTATAAAAAATTTGTTTATTTTAGACCTATCAAATAGTCAAAGTCAATTTTATCAAGTTCAACCGCATGATATTTCTGCTTTAATTGGTTCGAATATAACTATTCCATGTGTGATTACTCCACCTCATGGTGATGTTCAATGGACTAAAGATGGTCTTGCATTGGGTAAGTGTGCATATGGATACGAATGAAACAAATATAAAAAGTATATGATGAATATCCATTAGCTTTTGCTTTTTTTTAAACAATTCATTGATGATCAATTTAACTCTTTACTATTGATCGTTAATGAGAGCTCGACGTTTTTTCTTCTTCTTTTCGTTAGACTATGGGGGTGGAGTCTATCAATGAATATGAAGAGCAATTATCTATTGTTATCATCATAGGAATAAAAGCGTTGATTGACATTTATACTTTATCTTCTTCTGATAGGATACTCTCTAGTCATATGAATAATGTTCAAACATAAGAAAATATTGATCTTTTTTTAATGTTTTATTTTCTTCTCATAGGTTACGAACGACAATTATCAGCATTTCCTACGTGGTCAATTATAGGCGATGAAAATCTTGGTGAATTTAATTTTTTTATTCAATCATTAAAACTCGACGACGAAGGATTATTTGCTTGTGAAGTTTCACCCTATAATAATGCACCAGCACTTAAACAAATTGCTCAGGTTAAAACTCTTGTACGACCGCAACATGTTCAAATCAATGATCAATCGTCGTCATCTGAAATTACAATTATTAAAATGAGATTTGATGATAAATTTCATCAAATTAATTGTCGAGTTGATGGTGCTAAACCAGCAGCTCAAATTAAGTGGATCAATGAAACTGGTCACGAGTTTCCTGGCATATCAAGAACGTTACTTAAAGGTAAATTTAAAAAAAAAAGAAAAAGAAGAAGATTCGAAAAGTAGAAATAGAGTGTTGACGTTCTTATCTGTATGATTATTTCTTGCATAGATAATCTTTTTTCAACTATCAGCACTCTTACGGTTAATCCATCATTATTACTCGATAAAAAACGGTTCATGTGCGATGTTCGCCATGAAACATTAACCGATAGTCTCAATCAACTTCGAACTTTTTTCGAAGTACAAATTAGTTTACCACCATCCGATCCTGTTATTTTTGGCTATTCATCGGTGTCTCGTTTAGTCAACGGTTCAAGTCTAAGTCTCGCATGTCAAAGTTACGGTGGTCAACCATTAGGTACACTTTCATGGCACCGATTAGATCACGGAAGTGGAAAATCGTATTTAATTGATAATTCATCGGTTATACATCATGATGAAAATTTCACGGAAAGTAATATATCATTGTTTGTTAAGCCATCAGATAATAATAGTACACTGTCATGTCATGTTACTAATGAATATCTTGATTTATTAAGAAAAACATTAGAAACAAATATTACTCTACAAATTGCTTGTAAGTGATGAATTAATGCGTTTCTTTTTTCGGCGGAAAATCGAATTTTTTCTTCTGAATAGTCGGTCCATTATCTGTACATATTCTTCAAAACAGTATGAATGTAACAACATTAGTCGAAGGCACTCCTCAACGATTTCTATGTCGAACATCATCATCAAATCCTCGGCCTGTTGTTGTTTGGAAAATTGATGAACAAATTCTTTCGTCCGATATCGATCCAACAGAAGAATCAGGTGAATTCGCTGGTAAAATAATTCAATTAGCAAAAACAATTGGCATAGATAAATCATTACGGCATTATCATAATAAATTACTTTCATGTGAAGCAACAAATCCTGATACGGGTCATGTTGTTACAGATTCAATACAATTAAATGTTATATGTTCGTGATCATGTTTTGGTTTTCTTCTACTTTGTGTTTTGTTCTATTGAATTTCAGATGACGCCTTCAGTATTGAAATGTATGGCTTAACAAAAGATAAAATAATCAAATCAGGTGATAAGGTATCCGTGGAATGTATTCTTATCGGAGGAAATCCGCTAGGAAAAATTATTTGGTATAAAGGTAAGAGACAAAAAATACAATAAAATTTCGTTTGAGCCATTATTTATTTAGGCGATCAATTACTTCATTCGGAATCTACAATTGAAACCAATGAAAAATATGTTTCAAGCCATGTAGAATTCATTGCATCACCATCAGATAATAATCGATTATTGACATGTCAAGGACAAGTCGAAGAATTTCCTCGGCACATTGCTTCGTTTATACTTAATGTTACATGTAAGTAGCTCTAGGAATTTAACTAAAAGATAGATTTCTTTTTTGTTTTCGTATCAAATAGTTCTTCCAATTGAAATAGCAATTATTGAAAATGAACGTTTTGCAAATTTATCGCAGCATGATGATGATAAACATTATGAATTTGAATGTCGTACTTCACTGTCCAATCCACAAGTACAATTAACAATATTTCGACAATCAAATGACGGAGAAATACATCCAGATATTCAATATATAACATCATTATCTTACATTAATGGCATTAATTCAATCAAGTTTACGGTTTGTTTTCAATAGATTTCTATTGTTCGATTAAGTGTCTTTGTTCTTTTAGTTACCTCGAATTGATCTTTCACTTCATGAAAATCTTTTAACATGTAAAGCAGCATTCGATACCGACCTTTCATTTCAAACTAAACAAGTTACTTATATACTTCATGTTAATCGTACGTTTTCGACGATGAAAAAAATAATTTTATCCATTGATTTTCTTTTAGATAAACCGTATTTTCATGAATTTAATCGATCTATTGAAGTGAAAGAAAATCAACCGTTTAACATAACACTTGAAGCAAACGGTTATCCAATGTCAATAAGTTATACATGGTTTCATCCGTCGGGTAGACAATTAATGAATGATCCATTAAATATATTTATTAACCAAGGGCAATTGTCCATAATGAATATTCAAAGAAATGATTTAGGAATTTATCGATGTATAGCAACAAATTCCATTGGACAAACAGAAGCTAATGTGACGTTAAACGTTCTATGTAGGCTTGACTGAATCACAATACTTGCGAGGGTCTTACTTAGTAACGATAATACCAACACGAGGGATCCAAACAGTGTTTTATCCAGTGGGAGGGCAAGGGACATTTATTTTGCCCTCCCGAGAAAAATGAAATAAATAATTAACTTTTATATAACTTACAAAACGCAAATCTTTCGGACGCATCAGTATGGTAGACTCGATATTACTCATGGTAGTTCGCCGCTTAAAAAACTTTTGTCTGCCCTCCCGGAGTGAAAAATCTGGATAAAACACGGGGCCCGAATGATTCTCCTGAGTACTGAATTTTCTCTAAATATAATAGTAAGGTGCGACGTAGAGAGCTACAGTCTAGACTTAGAATTTCTTCCTAAGATAACTGACATCGTCTTGATTATAATAGATGGACCTGTTATAACACGAACACAAGGATATTCTGTAACAGAAGCACTAATGCCTGGTTCTTCCGCCATACTTATCTGTGTAATCGATGGTAATCCAATTGATTTCAATAAAGTACGATGGTTTAAAGATAATCAAGAAATGTCTTACGAACAATGGGAAAAACGAATCGAAAGAAATGAAGTATCATTAATACGAAAATCTATTCATCGACAAGATGCAGGGCAATATGCTTGTGAAATAGATAATCAATTTGGCAATAGTCATGCAACATTACCATTAGTTGTTCAATGTAAATTTCTCTTTTCGTGTTTTGTTTTTTTTTGGTTTGAAGTTATTTAGTTTTCTTTTTATTATATTTAGATGCACCAGAAATCGATCGTAGTGATCCAAGTCGAAGTAAAGCAGCTACTGATTCTGACCGTTTTCTTACAGCAGAACTTCATTGTCATTTATCTTCTGTACCTAAACCAACAATCATATGGATGAAGGTTAGTTCAACAGAGAAAAGCAAACATAGTTTAGTTAACTTTGTCTGTTATTCGTGTAATGAGTTTTTTTTGTGTGTTACGCATTTGTTTATTATAATGAAAAAGAAACAAGATAGATACAATCTTGATACCTTCTGGTATATAAATGTGCATAGGAACGTTATTGGTGATACAGGATATTTTAATTATAATGGAATAAACTACGCATCATTGAGGACTGTTTCCTTGTTAGAGAAACTGACTTAGGAATATATGAGAATTTTCGTTGAATTAACCCAAGTAATAGAATAGCATGTTGTCATCTAATGATAATCAAAACATATTTACTTATCGATGTGCATCATTCTAAAGATTGCCTTGAAGAATATTTTAAATTCTACGCATAAATCAATGATCGACTTCTAATTTTAAATTAATAAAAACAACACAAAAACGAGATCATCAGCATTGTGATTATAGTGCTAAAATAGATTATATAGGTTGTTTCATTGACGAGCGATTATCCTCGAATAACAACTATAGACCGATATAGACTTTACGCTTATCATATTTTCTATTAACCTAATGAGACTCAAGAACACATTTGTGATTTTTCCCCCCGTAGGATAATCAAATATTATCACCATCGTCTAAATATCGATCGATACTTACTGAACGAAATCCTTCAACTTCGTTTTCATCTAATCTTCTATTCGATGTTATTTTCTATGTGACTAATGTTACGAAATCTGATTATGGTATCTATCAATGTCGAGTCGAAAATAAACTAGGCATTGATATGATAGAAATACTGTTAACTGGACTCAGTAAGTTGTGCTCCGAAATTAATTATTTTGTCAAAACTTTATTGTCTTTTCAGCTATACCTGATCTTCCTAGTCAAATTCATGTCATGAACACGTCGCATACGTCATTATTAATAAGTTGGACACCAGGCTTCGACGGTGGTGCTCAACAAACATTTCAAATACGTTTTCGTCTTTCAACAGAGAGTCAATACGCATATCAGCATATGCCGTATGGTAAACATTCATTTGAATTGAAAGATTTAAAGTTAGGAAGTCAATATCATATAAGTATACGTTCGAATAATTCACATCATCTAAGTAAATGGACTGATGAAATCGTTATATCAACATCGGATTATTTACCATCATTGAGATTTCATTTATCGGAAGTATCTTCAACGAAAATTTCTTTTACACTGCTTATTATCATTGCTATCATTGGTTTAATCATTCTTTCGATTAATATAATACTAATGATATTTTTTATAATAAAACGTCGTCAATCAACTGTTACAACAAGTGAAAATTCATCGACAACAGGAACGAATGAAACCGAAGCAAATACCATTGATTTATTTCAACCAGTTCCATCGAATTTTTCAACAGCAAATACCTATAAAAAATATGAAGACGAAGATATTAAACGGCCATTTGTATCTTCATACTCATCAGCTACTTTGTCACAATCGGGTAATTTTTTTCTTTTCTCTTCTTCTTGTATTGCATTTCTATAAATATATTATTTAGATAATGCGTCCTATGCAACTTTCAAGGTAATTTTAGTTCTCTATCTACGTCAAATAATTTTGTTTATTTTCTAGAAAAATTACATTTCGCCATATGATAATCTTCGCGTATATAATTATTATCCGTCGAGCACCGACAATAGTCTTGCTACGTATCGAAGTTTTAAAGATGGTGTGAATACTTCAATAGATACAAATGGATGCATTCGAACTGATCTTGTTTAATTAATTATGTGACAGTGATTAGGAAAGATGTGTATTCTTGTCTTTGTTCTTTTTTTTTTCTTATATTTTTTACATGAATAAAACGAATAGATTAAATGTATTGTTTTCTTTTTCATTGACAAATTGTTCAAATAAATTAAGTGTGAATCGTATGATATGTGATGTTTTCTTTTCAATGTTGACCAGACGACTGTAGTTGAATCAGATGTCGTTTCCTATTATTTCTTTTCGTCTTGATAAAGTCAATAACAACTAGAACTTATTAATTACTTGTCGATGTCAAACTTTATTACTGTCAATTAGTGACATTTGTTTGTTTTTTGTCGGTCATTGTGCCCTGCTTCTTATGATGTTTTTATCGTTGAAAGACTCAAGTCGATTTCGCGATAAACTAAATTAGTCAGATCAAAGTTTAACACAATTTTCCTTAGCATGATATTTGCAATTTTTGGACTGCTGCTGACATAATTACTTAGACGTCTTTTATAGAGAGGGTAAAAATATTTTATAGTACTATATTTTCTTATTCCTAAACATTCAAGCACAGAGCTTAGTAAAAATCTATTGTCATTTGTTGAAATTCAAGTGGATCGTCCGTTTGGCCCACAAAAT
>OENM01000924.1:37236-51625 GCA_900239745.1 Rotaria magnacalcarata
GATTGCAATTCTCGCTAAAGATTGAGGAGGGAGTGGGCAGTTATTTAACACAATTTTCGATTCGAAATACCTCATTAGGGAACATACTATAAATATCTTTCTTCTATGTGCGAATTAATCATTTGTATAGAAAATAGGATCTCACTATTTTGAACAGAACTACCCATAGACTCTGTCAAAATAACTCAATTTAGATATCAAATGATGCTTCGTAAAGTTCTACGTTTAGTGAGCTACAAACGCGCTGAAACTGACGATGACCTAAAACTGGTGTCTTATATGCCTCCGTTCTTTGACAGAACATATACATCTTTGTTTAATAAGACCGCAAAAACCACTTAAATGATGTTTTGCGTATTATGACAAACGAGGCCATCTCTATACTAATGATATCATAGTCTATTGAATTTAAGGATAAATAGATATTTGTCTTTATCTAATTAAAATGTTGGAACTAATGAATCCGATCAAGAATTTTCTCTATTGAATTTAGACGTTATTTCAAACAATCTAGACGAATTACAACAACGAAATCCTTCTTCGACTTTTCAAATTAATAAACGAAAATTTAGTGTTAGGTAAATTTTGATTATTAAAAAAAAAACATTTTAATGGATTATTGTTTTTTCTTATAGAAAAATTCTTAAAACTCCCGCTCGACGTCTTAGCTTAAAGGATAATAGTACTAGTAAAGATGTTAAAACACCAGATCAACAAGATTTAATAACAAATTCAGCATCGATTATATCAGCAGATAGTGGTAATTATATATCTGCTAATAAAAGAGAACCATTATCTTCTGATTCTTCAATATCAAGAAAGATCAAGGTATAGAAATAATGACTAATTTATTTTTATTTTACTTCTATTATTTTTTTTAAAGGCATTTACATTTATAAATACTGAAGATTCCGCATCAACTCCTAATAATATGGTAGGTAAAGATTTATTTTTATACGATGATCAATTTTCAAAATAAAAAACACCAAAGCTTTTTTGAGATTAGGAAATAATTAAACAAACAAAAAAGACGAAGCTTTTTCATATATTACTATTAGTATAGAGCATTCTCCGTTTCTTGTTCTTGTTCTTGTTCTTGTCCTTCTTTTTTCTTTTTCTTCTTCTTCTCGTTCTTCTATCTGTTATGCAATTCTTTACTTATGAATGTTTATACATATGAACGTTGTACGAGAGCAAAAATAGAATAATATAAGCATATAGTTATATGAGGTATATGTGTATATCTATTACGTCGGCTTCGTCATCATCGTGTTCTTCCGTATGGCTACGAGCTACCGTCCTCATCATATTGATAAGCATATGTGTAGATCGTCATCACTTTCATTTCAATGATCATTTATATAAGTTGAAAGATAAAGCATAAAAGAATGCCTGGTCTTTCATGGACAAAAAAATATAAATTATTATCGTCATTATCAAAGAAACAAAATATAAACGATAATGTAAGTTTATTTCTTCTTATTCTTCGTTTTTTTCTCAGTATTGGCTTAGAAAAAATACGAAGAAGAAAAGTAATATGATATTATTAATATCTACTGTAAAAAAACATTGAAAGTATCCGAATACTCATTCGCATAGTTTCTTTGAATATATGTTTATTCGAATTTTTATTTGCTAGAACACAATGAATAAATCTATTGGTAATGGTGATGTAAATGATATATATAGCATGACTGAATCATCTCATTCACCATCATCATCATCATCATCATCAACTACTACTATGACAATTAGATCCCCAAGGAATAATGTAGAAAACGATATAATCGAAATACCATCATCGGTCGTTATTCAATCTCAACATGTATCATCTCCCGATACAAATATTGATTCTTCACTAGTTGTAAGTAATCCGTTTGCCTTTTTTTTTCGTTGCCTCATATGAGGATCATATGACGCCGAAAGGAACTAGTGACATATAGAACTGAAGATATATTAGTAATAGTAACAATAAGAGCAGTTGGCCTTTACTGATTTTCATTATTTCTACTTATATGTATAATGTAGTGCGAAGCAATGCGAGCGTTATCTCGACACATCCATCACATACTACTCATGTGAAGAAGGCAACAACAGGATAGTGTCGTTAATAAGAAGCAAAAAAGGAAAAACTAGAGACTGAAAAAAAGCAAGGCGAGAGAAAATTCTTCTTATATATATATATATGTATTTCCATGTCATCAATGTTCAAACATAAACATACATTGATTTCTAGCTTCATTAATCATTATTTTGTTTAAGACGGCTATAGATAAAGACACAATTGCTTATATCAAGTTGAATAATAGTAATAATAACAACAACGACACAGCTTTAGTTCAGTGTATGTACGAACGAGAATTTATCTCGTTATTTAATTGCATTGCTTGTTCCTGATACTTCATCAATTGGAACAAGCGAGAGCGCGCACGAGCGAACGTCTCTATCTATATACACTGGCATATATATATATATATATATATATAAGAATGTTTAAGCAAAAGGCAGTAGAAACGACAGCAATCGTTCGTTGCTGAATAATCGCAATAATAATATTAGACGGTCGTACGAGGCCAACCAAGAACGGAACCAGTCAATAGTGCCTGGTTTTTTTCTTCCTTTCGTATTTCTTGAGTTCCTTTTCCTCTCTCTCTCTCTCTCTCTATCTTCCTCTCTTGCGTTTCTCGTGTCCTTACTGCCTTATGTCTACTGTCGACGTCGTTTGTGACATTTTCGTTTAATGGAAAGACAACGACGATCGTTGTGCTAATGCCAACAGCATTATCAGTAATACGGCGTGCACTTTATTTTGCAGCATCCTTATTTTAACAGGCGAGAAAGCCATTAAATAGTAATATCATTTTATAACGGAGATCAATACAGTTGTAAGAAAATTGGTCAATACACTTGCACTGGACTCATCCAGAGACCGTAGTGGTGATCTATCATCACGTTTGCGGAAGACGCGTGCGCCACTATTAACATCGATTAGTCCCATTGAAGATGATTCAGTTATTGCTCGCCTCGTTCAGCACGTTGTAAGCGTCGTGTAACAGAGAGAAAAAACAAAGATACATAGAAAATAAATTTAATTTATTCGTTCTTTTTGGGTTTGTTTCTCTTAGGCGCCTATTAATATTGTTTCTGGACTATCAGCAAGTGATTTTCAGATCCCAACTCCCTTGTCAGTAACAACACCGACTGTCGATGATAATTCAACGATTAGTATGCCATCATCATCATCATCATCATCATCATCATCATCGACGATAACTGTGATTCCAAATGATAGCCCAAGTGAACTAACCGATGAAATATCTTTAAATGATGCCGATCAAACAACACTATCGTCACTTACAACAACCGATGAACCTGTCGATCCTCGAACTAAATATGGTGCAAAAAGAAGGTAGTTAAAATTTTGATGTTGCTCTTTTTTCGCAGACCAAACATTTTTTATTGTTAGACATAATATTGTCGAATTAATTGAAACCGAAAAAGAATATGTCAAAGATTTAGCATTAATTGTTGAGGTAACAAAAGAACTTTTTGCTTTTAAAAATTTTCTACTAATTCCATATGATTAATTAGGGTTATATGAATGTTATTGAAAATGATAAAGATATTAAAAAACCAACCGGGCTGACAGGTCGCGAACGTGTTGTTTTTGGTAATGTACAAAGAATATTTGAATTTCATCGAGAGTAAGTTTACGAGAAAAAAAGTCTCCGCCAATCATCTTTACTAAATAATTGTTTTTTTTTTGTTTTTCAGTACTTTTCTACCCCAACTTGAACAATGCATTGAAAATCCCGATACCCTTGGTAGATTATTTACTGTAAGAATAGAAGAAAAATATTTTCTTTTTTATGCTATTTTTGTTTTTCTTCTTCTTTAGACAAATCGATTTAGTCCATATGTAAAATATTGTGAAAATAAACCACGATCGGAATATATTGTTGCCGAATATCATGATTATTTTGAAGTAAGTTGTGTTTGTTTTTTATTTTTAACATACATACGAAGATCTAAAACATAACTGCAAATATTCCCTTGAGACAATTGAAGAGCATCTGATGAGAAAAAGATAATATACAATTAGTAATTATAAATGACTATTTGTACGAGAACAAAACGAAGAACAATATGAAAGAATAAAAGTCATGATCTTTTCAATTATAAAGAATTTCTTCTTGAGACAGAAAGCAATTTTTTAAGAGTAATTATTCTCTTGAAAAAACCTAGACGAGTTCTTCTCCTTTGCCGGAAAATTTATGGTTTTCTCATCAATAGAAATAAGAAAAAGATCAATATCAAATCTAGGACTAGAATTATTATTAGCAAGAGAAAATAAAAATAATATATTGTCATTATAATTCTAATTATATTTTGATACTAGCCACACTTTTATAGAAAATAGTCTCAAAAGGGTGAACAGCAGGCATCAATGATCTACATGAAAAAATCTGTCTTGCGAATTAAGACCTATTTTCTTTCGTTAGACATTTGTTTCAACGAGAAAAACAAGATATTTACGACCTAGAAGAATACCTACAGTGAAAGATATTAGTATAATCATAATCATATGCTATATTTCAACTTGTTATCATGAAAAAAATATTTTCCAAGAAAAATGATTGTTTTCTTAATAATAAATAAATTATTATTCTAGTTGAGAACATAACCAATTAAAGAAATTCTATCTATTCATTTATCATCTTGTTTTCGCCCTAGGAGTATCCCGAAGTCATCACCAGGATTGCCGAGTAAAAGTAATAAATAAGTACACGCACGAGCGTAGGAGCAGAAAACAAAGATGATGAGATCGAGAAAAAAAATTAAATCCCAGTAACAGATTATAATAGTTCAATATATTATGTGCCTTTAAGAAATCTGATCGATGAACGAAACAACAAGGATTATTCAAGATGACATTCAAATTAATTTCGGCATGGGTTTCTCGTGACTGAACCTTTGAAGACGAAAAACAAATTTGTTCACGCGCATTTGCACTCTAAAGACAAATGTCAAGATTTTTGTTTCAAATTGATCTAGCTTGAGTTTCATTCAACGCATAAATGAGCAATAACACGCCGGAACTCGAGAGAAATTTTTTTTTTCTAAGCTTGTGAGGATTCTGCTGTGCTTTTCATTCCCAATGAAACGTTCGATATTATTGATTTTTTAAATATATATTTATAGGATATTCGTAAAAAACTCGGTCAAAAATTGCTCGTATCCGATTTACTAATAAAACCTGTTCAAAGAATAATGCGTTATCAATTATTACTAAGAGAAATTCTCAAATCAACTGAACGTATGGGTGATGAACCACGTGCTATACGCAGTGCTTTACAAGTTATGATTGAAGTACCACAGCAAGCCAATGATATGATGAATGTTGGTCGAATAAAAGATTTGCCAACCAATGTACATCAATTGGGTGAACTTAAATTACAAGATATGTTATCTGTCAGTGAACCATTAACATCAAAAGATACGAAAGATATTGAAAAGAAATTTAAAGAACGACGAGTATTTCTATTTCAACAATCTATGATATTTTGTGATGAAATACCAGCGAAAGATAAATATTCAAGTCCAAATTATATTTATAAATATGAGCTTAAAGTAAATAAGCGGATATTTTTTGTTGTTCGAAAGGCGACAAAGAATTTTTTTCTCTGATTTCAGATTAACAAATTACAACATAAAGAATTCAAACGCAGTAAAGAAGCATTTCAATTTACGTTAGTGGAAGTTGACGTTGGAATTACACGTAGAGTTATTTGCCAATGCAAAGACGATGAACAGTATGAATTATGGGTCACTAGTGTAAACAAGGTGCTTCAACGTCAGATGGATCTTATCATAGGTATGCACCGTCTTAGAATCTTCTATATATTTAGTCACAATAAAAATCTCTATAGAGTCTTACGTATAATTCCATTACGATAATATGCTATGTATTAAATCATAACTCAGATATTTCGAGAATCCTATTCAAATGGTTCTTGCTATTGATTGTACTCTACTTGAATGATTCACTTGTCAGAATATATAATTTAATTAGAATAAGATTTTACAAGAACAATATAAGTTGCCTCTTCATACGCATTATGTCGAGAAATAGAAGAAGTTCTGTTCACCATAAGTGTTTACAGTGTAGGACGAACATTCAAATCGTTACTTACACAATCATATGAATTTATAGTAGGACTGGCCCGGCCGACGGACTATAATAACTCTCCCAATACTTGAGAAAATTTCCTCTCTTTTTCTACTTAACCAAAAACTCATGTAGGGTTTTGTTTTGCTTGCGGTTGATATAATTGTAATTTCCCTTCTAAAAGAAAACTGAATTCGTATTCACACTACGTACGTGGGAAAATTTCGATAGTCGATATGGCCAATAAAATTTAAATATAAGCACTGCTAAAACTACTGCAGAGATAAATCGTACAGATTCATTGTCTTTTAGTAGAGAGCAAAAATTAAACATGAGTGTGTACGTTTTACGATATAGAAAAGGCTTAGATCAAGTAACAGTCTACGATTATTATCTGTGTTTATGAAGAGATATCAATACTTAGATTAGCACTATCTCTCTCTTTAATTATCACTATCAGAACTGATAAATGTGTAATTCTGTATCAGCGGGAGATTCTATATGGAAGGACACTGAGCGTAATATTCTCTCTTTCTTTCGTATGCAAAACGTCCTTTCATGATCTAGAATTAACCCAGAACTGTTCTTGATATTCGCTAATCTCAATTTTAACCCTCTCTACATTCATATGATTGATTTTAATGTACATATTTTGTTCTTGTTTCTTTTAGCTCTAACTAATCCAACTGCTGCTCTACAAAAAGAGTGAGTATATCAATGAACTGTAGAAGACATGATAAATATTTTCTTCTATTCTAATAGTCCTCGCTCTAAATAAATAAAAATATGCATTTAAACAGACAAAAGAGAGAAATAAAAATTAATTTACCTATTGCGTAAGAAAAACTTAAATGAAACCTTCCCCTTGTCATTGTATGCCTTGTATGATTATGATAGAGTTTTTATATATTTGTCCCCGCATGCTATTCATTTCCAATTACCCTGGCTGTTTCATATGTTTGTGTATTTGTGTGTATTTTATATGTATCTGCATAAATCATAGGTTATTGACATGGGAAATACCTGAATGGAGACAATCAGGTCGTCGACGTTTTATGACCGGAGATGCTGATGTCACTGTTTCGTCGCAGTCCAATACTTGAAAGCATAAAAAAAGCAAGGATAAAATACACGAGCTTTTGATTGTTTTAAAAAAAAACTTTGACACATGCTGCTCTAATCTAATACTCACAATAATCTACATGTTTTTTTTGTTTGTTTATATTTCGGAAAAATGAAAAAAAGAATATTTTCTTTTTCTAGGCAAGATTCGTCCATGTTATTGTTTATATCGTCATCTCGAAATCAAATTAAAAAGAACAGTCATGTCAAATCAAATAGATAAAACATCTATATTATCTACATCATCGAATTCAAATGGAACCATAGACAATACAAAGAAAAAATCATCATTATCATTTTGTTTATTTGATTCAATTTTGTCGCATTCAGTAGCAAAACCTTTGACAACGAAGAAAATAAATGAGAAATCATTAGCACTTTCATTTCCATTGTCATGTCCACAATCATCTTTAATATCAAATATGCATTCATCTGAACAAACACGTTGCTTATTTAATCGTAATGTAATAAACGACGATGAAATTGTTCAACTATTGAATGGGAATAAAAAATAATCAGTGATTTCTATGTGGTCTATGTTAATCAAATGTTATTAGTTGTCAAATGTTGGTTACCGGATTTCGTTCTTGGATTTAAATATCTGAAATCAACAAATAACAATAATCTATCTCCATTAGCATTGGCAATTTAATCTTTATCCTCTAATAGTTTTAATCATTTATAAATGGTAATGGATAAAAATCATGCTCTCTACTTTTATATGCATGCGTGTACACATAACGAGGATACGAATCTCTACTTTGAGCAGCAATCAAATATATTCTCTATATTTTGTGTTTTTTTCTTCTTTTCTGTGTGTATTTTTTCTCAATTTGCATAAAAAAGAAAAGATGTATGTGTATGTCATTTTGTGTGGTTGTCTTCTTTTCTAATCGTTCCGTGTTCTACATAGCAGCTCATACAAATATGTTGTTTTATTTCTCTGTTATTTTTTCTTCCGATTAAATTAAAATGATGATGATGATGATGAATAAAAAGTTTAAATTGAATGAAAAACAATTCATTTTTTTTCATAGCACAAATAAAAATGACCTTGATCGTTAAATATCCAGGGAGAACGGATAATATGTATTTGATTTTTATTGCGTTCTTCATTTTGATGTTTACATATGTAGTTATATAGACAAACCAACGGCATCACTATTGGCCTAGATCAAATAGTTCATTTTATGATGAATTCATCGCAGTACTTTTCTATTATTTATTTCTTGATGTGGCACTAGTTGTAAATCTGAAGATATTTTCTAGACATTTAATTGATTTTTCTTTTTTGAAACTTGATTTCGTTGTTTTAGAATTATCGATTAACGATGTTTGTCGCTATTCTTCTTTCTACTATTGCCATTAATTGTGTTCATTCACAAACGGAACTTACTCTACCTGATTTACCTTATGAATACAACGCACTTGAACCAGTTCTTTCCGAACATTTAATGCGATTACATCATGATAAACATTTTCAAGCCTACGTCAATAACACTAATGTTGCTCTTCAAGCCCTAATTGTTGATACGCAAATACACGATAGAATAAAAGAAATAGCTAAAAAGCCAATAGAAGTTATTCTAACACATTTAGATATTTTACCACATGCATATCAATCACATTTACGATATAACGGTGGTGGTTATCTTAATCATAAGCTTTTCTTTTCAATATTAAAAACGCCTACAGCTACAGCTGAAGAAAATAAACCGACAGGGCCATTACTTGAAGCTATTGAAAAAGCTTTTGAGTCATTCGATAAATTCAAAGATTATTTCAATGCTGCATCGAATAACTTTTTTGGTTCGGGTTGGATATGGGTTTATATTGATGCAAATTCTAAACAGATTACTCTTAATTTTTCAATAAATCAAGATAACCCGTAAGTCATAAAATAAATTGTTCTTTTACATTAATTTTTAATTTAATTTTGTTTTGTTTTGTAGAGTTATGTATGATGAAAATCATGTTATTCTTTTGTGTATTGATCTTTGGGAACATGGTTAGTGCAGTCATGTTAATTAAAGATATTACCCATATTTCTATTTTAGCTTATTATCCAGTTTATGAAAATCGTCGCAGTGAATATATTGAAAACTTTTGGCGTATTATTAATTGGTCCTATGTTGGTCAACTTTACAATGAAGGTCAAACTGGACGAAGTGATCTTTAAAATAACAAGCAACATTTCTAGTCAAAGCTTCCATCAGGGATTTTAAGTTAAAGATATGTTTATTATTTGGATTTCATTTAAAATAAAGAGATTTAATCGAACTTGTCTATTTTATTTGTTGATAGAATTAGTTTAAACTTCACATCCTTACAATTTGATGAACGATATTGATGATTAACGGTTACAAGTCGCTGGTCGGAATATAAATGGCGTTCATTAGCAGATATCGACCGATGATGATAGATGATAGTAAAGTTGTAACTAACGAGAAAGAGCCATTTGTCCTTGGCACTGCAGTACTGTGGAAACATCTAGTGCATAATAATCAATTATTCATTTTAGAGAATGACATTATTCGTCTCGCACTATTTTGAAGGATATTATAATCTTTGATGTCTGTATGTACAAAACCTCAAGGTTACAATAAAATCAATTCGATTTCGATATGTCGAATGCCGGCATTTTATCGAATTGGATCGCTTTTTGCAGGAATAAAAATATTGATGATCTATTTTAAGATTAGAATTTTATTCTAGGGTATAACATAGATTATCATTAGAAAGGAAACGCATAGAATGACAATGTCAAGAGCGTCCATTGAAAATATAAATAATTGATTGGTTATTTGCTTTTGTGAAACACGATCTATTAAAAAAAGCGAAGGTAAAAACCTTGGATTTTCGACAGGACGTAACACATGTTAATCATAGACTATCACAGGTCTTGTACGAGTAACTTCATTATTCTAATTCTAGTGAATTGAGTACACCAAATCTACATGCGGTTAGCACCAGTAGGCTATATCGTGTTTCACATATTAATATTGCGCTAGGAGAAATCGATATATTAAAAGTGGAAATTCATTTTAAATAAAACTACTAAATTCAAAGGATAACCAACACAGACTGCGATTCTTCATATACTTGCTGTTGGTATATTTTAATTAAATCTTAGTGAAGCATAAAAATAGAAATAAAGACAAAATTTAATTTGTACTCTACATTATAAATGCGTAAGTGAGAACCAGATGGTGTGCAAAAATTAGATTAGTTTATATGGTATTAGTATTACTATATACACATTTCAAGTATTCCGGATATCAAAAACTACATCAGCGAGCGAGCAGTTGTTCCGCAAAAATTTGTGTTTGTCTGGCACATATGTTCTGGTAAACTGCTTTGTTTTTACGTGCATTGATGACAATAAGCAAGACAACAGCTAATTTTTCTCTCGAGAGCATCCTAATTGTAGACATGTTCGTGTGACCATTGACGTAAAAATACAAAAAAAAAACATCATGGATTGAAGAGATTTGAGTGTAAAACAATATTTTAAGGTCATTGCTATTAAATATTATATATTTCTATAGAGATTAAATTCCTCTGTAGACTTTTTTTTCATCCGAAACTCTAGTTGCTTTTTCTAAATATATATCGTATAGTCAAGTCGAGAGACAATTTCAAATATTGTTTAATTCTTGATAATCATGTTTTATATTTTTCCACAATGCCTCGTTTAACACAGAAGGATGCGTATGCCAGTTTATGACTGCTGGCTGATTCAACAATAGGCGAATTTTATTTGCATTTAAAAATTCATATTTGACTCGAAAGTAATAATTTTTAGATTATTTTCAAGATCGACATTTCTATTTACGATCGTCTAACTTTACTTTCGCATAGGAAAGTCAACACTAGATTAGTCAGAACGAGGTAATGTTCATCACTCAACCGAGTTATCTGTGTCGTTAATCTAATGATATCTGTTATCGCTTTGTGACCATAATGCAGATACTTTTGTTTCTGTCGTTTACGTCTTCTTTGTCGACACATTATTTTTGTAATTACGCAAAAACAAATGTTAGTAACCAGGTAGACACATTTCTTCTTTTGCTATGAAGAAAAATGTTGATTGGCACGTTTTTTTCTTTATCAACAGTTAACTCACATTTGATAATTAAAGTGCAGAATTGAAAGCGCTCCTGGAGTTCTACATTAGTCAATCCTTTTTTGTTGTTGTGTTTGCACATTACTATCGATGCATCTATAGAAGAAATGGTTCAAATATGCAGTCGAATGTAAATATCTTTATTCACAAATGAATACATTTTTTGACCTTAGAGAGATACAGTTGACACATCTTGTAGAAAATAGAATGTGTGGTATTACTAGTGTCATTAAGTGTGCTTAGAAGTCGTGTCATAATTTACTTCTCCTTTATTAGAAAAGACAAAAAAAAGAAAGGAAGTTATTATATGACAATTCATGTATCACAGTTAGATCTAGTATTCGAACTCGATGAATGTGCTTAGAAAGTAATCGACTAAGGAATTTTTCGAATAGACAAAGTCAAGCGATTTTCTTAGAATTTTGTACCATTCAGTATTCTCTACATGAGCATAACTAATTTCCGTTTGAGAAACGGGCATTTATTTTTTAATTTCATCTGCGAAACGGAATTCTACTATTGCTATCAGAATCGTAAATAGGGAGAGGGCGAGTGGGGCGTAACGCCCCCCTACTTTTGAAAATTTCGTTTTCTTTGCTCACCAAAACAGAAAAAAAAAGTTTACGGCCCCTGCTTTCAAAAGTTCATTTTTTAAGTCATGAAAACAGAAAAATTAGAGTTACGCCCCTGGTTGTTATACTGAACCTTATATATTGCTGAATGATTACTGAAGTCAATTGACGTCAAACGGAGTTTAGATGTCGCTAGTTGAAAGTAAATTGAATTAATTTAATGAAATTTATTTTCAATAGAATCATAAAGCAATAATTGAATAACAATAAGAGCAAACAATTTAATGATTTTATCATGATATTATGATATTGAAATAAAGTCACCTGGTGATAGGTTTGTTTATTTACTATTTTCTGTTTCTGTTTCTTCTTACTCTAAACGAATGGCTAATATTATCTGTGTCCCATTAGATAAGCCAAAAAGTCACTTAATGGATTCGATTTATTAATATTCTCTTATAAGGTATAAAAGTTATTTTCGATAGATAAGAATTAACCGGAAGCAAATTTTCTTTTCCTTCTATTTACTAAAATCTTTCTTCATACTAAAGTGATTTTCAGCTATTGTTAAAGTATATATTAAAGAAAAACCATCGGCATGCACAACAAAAGAGAATTATAATTATTAGTTTTTTTTCTTCCCTAACGTGACGTATAAGTTTATTTGGAGAATCTTGTCATAGGCGATTTCATCATGTTTTCTATTAATTTCAGTGAAAGCTTTTTGAATAAAACAATTCTTCCTACGCATCATATATATATATATTTGTTTAAGTGGATATGCAAATGTAAATGTTCACAATAGAGAATTGCGCCATATAGCTATAAATCGTCGTTGATGTAACAAGACCGAATAAGTTAGTTTCCATTCAAAGCATCACGAGACATATTCTATTCAACTAAGATGAGAATAGTTAAATGACCGGTAATCTAAACCAACCAGATGACTTATTTTTTTTTGTAAACTTAAAAGCAAAATTTTCATTAATCAAAAATGCCCGAAGCTTCCATGATAGAAAATGGCATGAACTTTTGAGACTAAATGCCGTTAGTATTTTATATTAGACAGCATTCATAATCGCAGCCTACATTTATTTTACACTATAGAAGATCTCTTTAGAAATGATTCTCTCTCTCTCTCTGTCTATACATATACATTGATGAATTTTTTGTTTCTCTTTGACATCATATCTTACATTAATAGTTTGCACCAGGATAGGATCTATTTATGTATTCAACGGAGAATTCCGTCAAAGTAACTTATGATTATATAAAAAAAATACTATTTCTATTTATTTATACTATCATTATATATAAATCTGAAATGCGATGCTGCCGAAAATAGTCAATAGTAAAAACTTTTGTTTCCTATCGTAAATTATAATATTACTTTCACAAGATAAATAGCGTAAACATGATACTATTTTTAAAGCATACACGAACATTTTCATTTACTCGATTCCATAGATCCTTTTATGGCAGGCGTGCACGTTTATAGCACTTAATCTAAATAGACGACCGTGCCTGACATAGAAATATAGAATTCCTACGCTTTAATGACTATTGTGTTGATAGAAAACACATAGTTTTAATTGTTAGTATATGGGTGAATCCATCGAGGCCCATCCACTTTTTGGAAAGGGTGTGGGTGTTCCTCTTCTAATTGCTTCACCCATACACTCACACCCATAACTGTCATGAACAGAAGAGTCTTCTGCCCAGGGTTGCCATCTCTTCCGCTTTTTGCAGAAAGTTTCCGCTTTTTCACTTTTTTTCCACTGTTCCCCTTTTTTCCGCTTTTTCGTATAAAATGTGTTTCGTATCAAACATACGTGCAGAATAATATTTGATATTATTGAATCAATTCTTATTGTTTACAAATACCGAGAGTCATCATTCTTTTATGTTTTGAAATTTTTATGAACTAAAAAGAAATCCAATAAATATGAAAAAATGCCTGATATTCTCAGAAGCATTACAAATCTGCAACAATGAAAGCTTCCGCTTTTTTTCCGCTTTTTCTGTTTTTCTTTCCGCTTTTTAGACTTCATCAGGTGACAACCCTGCTTCTGCCATGACTTCATCTTCATTGGAAGTCTCATTATCGCTTACCTCCATTGATGAACGAGTCATCATTTCCTTCCATTCAAAGGCATGACATCTTGAACATAACCAGGGTATTAGGTCGTCAGCCGCATCATATCGAGAAATCAAAAACATCGATAGATGTGACGATGCATATGCACTACTCCTTTGGGTACACGAGTAGAGTTTGCATGTTTTGTCGGATGTTCACAATACTTTCGTTTGGGCATTGAGATACACTTTTGTAAAGAAATCAGAAAAAGTACTAGCTGGTAATCGACCCGTTCCAATATCCGATGATTCATCTCGTAATCT